>WBMZ01006802.1:0-257238 GCA_013400975.1 Atrichornis clamosus
TATATATATATATTCTTTATAATCTCAATAAAATTTGTACTGTTTTCACTTCCTTCCAGAGATACCTGCACTAACATCTGGCCAAATCTTCCCCACTGTGACTTATTTCCACAGATTTGCTCACTGTGATGAAAAGCCACGAGACATTTTGAGCTATACCTCCATAGGCAGGAACCTGGGAGAAGATGGCAACAGCACAGCAGTTCCAACCCCACACAAGAGATCTGGAGAAGGAGATGGGGAAGTTGTTTTTGTGGCTTTTGTGGCTTTTTTTTTCCCCTTGGATTGATTTTTGCAGAGTTTTTTTATCTAAACATCCCATGGCTGCCTTAGCTTCTGCAGCATAGACCTTTCCTGCTGTCTGGTGACTGCAGCACTGAGCAGCAGGATGGCTCTGGCCTTTCCCTGGCTCTGGCCTTTCCCTGGCCCTGCTGTCCATCCCATCCATGCAGGGATTGGACATTCCCACAGCAGTGGCACCACGAGCCCGAGTGAGCATTGCCCCCACGGGGAGGCTCGGCACAGAAAGGGGATCAGGCACCACCCTCACAGGAGCTGTGGACCAGCTGCACCTTCTCTCCCATTTCTGGACATCCCTAAATATCCTTTCTGGTTTCAGTCTCCAACCTGAGACCCCACTGACCAGAGTGACACATTACAGGAATAAGAAAACACCTGATGGTGAACCCCATGGAATAAAGTCTCTGTGAAAGGCCAGCAGGAACCCCAGCCCTGGGCAGCAGCAGCAGCAGAGTACCAACACCACCAAGAGCTTAATGCAAGTGGCTTGGGAGCCCCAAATTTGAGGGGACCATGCCCTATCCCTGTATTTTATCCTGTTCATCAACCTGGTGCATGAGTAAGGGGAAGGGTACCCCAGCCAAAGCCCTGCTGAGCAGCATTAAGCAATGTAACTAAGCATTTAACTTTGTTTTCAATGCAGAGTTTTGCCTTGGGAATTTTAACAGAAGCTGCCTTAACCAAAAGGACTTTTCCTTTTTTTTTCCCACCTTTAAGCTGCAAAGAGCTGTACACTCTTTGGAAAACACACACCATGCCCGGGGCTTCCCAGCAAACACTGGGATGTTAAAACATCTTACCTCGGGCTACTTCCTTCCCCCTTTGTAATCCACAGAAGGAAGGAGGATCCAAGGAAGAACAGTTAAAAGGTTTGTCACACCCATGTAAACAGCAGGTGATTGTCAGGGCTCGACACCAGCAGTCTTTTGCAAGGGAATATTAAGAGCCACATGTGATGCAGGGGCTGAAGATAGAAACCAGGGGGAGGACTCAAGAGGGCTCAGAAGTTGCTACTGAAGGTGTTTGCAGAAGGCTCTGAAGAATTTTAACCAGCTCACATGGGAATAGATGAGGGAGGCACCCAACCAGGAGAATCCTGCTGGGCTGCTCTGGGCTGCAGGGCAGAATGGGTGGAAACAGCTCCAGGAAGGGACAGAACTGGACACTGCCACTAGGTCATTGCTGCAAGAAGTGACTGTTCCAGCAGAGATCTGAGGGGGGAAAAAGTGGGGGAAAAAGCCCCACGAACCAACCAAGCAAAAACCCTAAAAACAAACAAACAACAAAAAAACCCCAAAAACAACAAGAAACCAAAAAAAAAAACAAAACAGAAAAAAAACAATCACCCCACCAAATATAATAAACAACCAGGTAGGAGATTCTTGCATTTCTACAGCCAAAATAAGACAGAGATCTGGGAGTGGCCAAGAGAAGCCCTCCCATTTCCCACTCTGTTGCTGGATTTCTGAGTCCAAGCACTCTTTCCCTAAGGATGCCCCATTTCCTCCAGCTCTGTCTACTCATACACTGCCTTTAAAAACAGGACACTTGATATTTCTTTACACAGTGTACATAAAAATTATTTCACCATATATTGACATACAAAGACAAACATTTCAAATTTAGTCCTGGACGATCTCTAAGGTACATCACAAAAAAAAAAAAAAAAAAAAAGCCAGGATCTCACATGTTCATTAAATCGTCTGAGATATCACAGACCCCCTACTCTGCATGGCCAGGGAAGAGTCAATAATCCATTAACCCAGGGCACAGAAGGGTTTTACCTGAGGAACAAAGTGTTTTTCCCTTGCCCCAGCCACACCCCTGTGTGATCCTCCCCACAGCAGAGGCCACACTTGCACTGGGAATTTTCTCTCAAAGATGCATTTGCTGAAATACAGCAGCAGTCTTGCACTTTGTTGAACGAGTGGAAAACTGATTCCGTGTGGATCAGTAATGAGAGCAGTAATTGCCACGGGGCTGACAATAATTTATGCACAAGTTCTCAATTGCTTCTAATGGCCTGTCAGATGGTGAAAGGGAATGCAAAGCAGATCATAAAAACAACTCCAGCACAGCTTCTGAGAACAACATTCTTGAAACTTCCACTCTTGTTAAGGAATATGAAAGTAAAAGAACTGAAGTGCCTTCTGAAGAAGCAATAAAGCTGCACTTTTATCTAGAGATTCCTCTAGATCAGAATTCCTGATTGCACCAGAAAATGAAACAATGTTCTCCAAGACTCAGCCATATCTGAAATGAAGAACTGCAGTAGAACACAAACACTCACGTACATACATGAGGCTACACCCTCACACAATACTCCTCAAGCAGTTCATGCACTCTAATATTTATTGGATGTGTGGATTTTATCCTGCATTTCTCCTTCAAGAGCCTCAGGAAAAATATATTTTGCACTTAAACTGCAGAAAAGAGTGAAAGCTAATTGTGTTACAAAATCAAAAGTTACAAATAGATTTCACGAGTCAAAAGCAGAAAGAGTTATGCTAATTTCAAAAAATAAAGATGGCTTCAACTTATTATATTAACTATATTGGTAGATAAAAGTTTAGGATAATGTGAAAGGCAGATATAAGTGTATCAGATAAAGGCAGATAAATTTTCAATTAGATACACAAGGTGGTGTTTTCCTGACATTGTGTTTGACAACAAGTCTCTTGTTTCCATGTTATTGTCCCTTAATCCTACAAAGTAAGACTGTCACCCTTAGGTGGTGACACCTTTTCAACTTAGTCCTAAGCAATAAGTTGACAAGTTCAGAATATTGGCAGTGATGATTGAATAAATGTGGAAAGAACAGTCTTGTTAACTCATTTTGAAAATGAAAATGCATTTAATTTTGAAAAACAAACAAAAAAAAATTAAGATTTAAAAGAGGAGGCACCTTATGTGCCATAAAACAACAATGCACCAAAAATTGTCTCGTTACCCAAAGGAGACTTTTTGCTGAGCTGCAGAAAGACTTGCCTGTCACAAGCTTTGTATTTCATGTTCAACCAGCAAAATGAAACATCAACAACTTTTAGACAGATGAAAGAAAAACCAAAGTTAGGAATCCATCATCTAGAGAGGGAAATTGGCCATTCTGTAGTGAGCCCATGGACCAAGGCATCAGAGCCCCTCCACATCCCTTCCTTGAAGAGATCCAGGGAGATCCTGGCACCAGGGTTCTGCCTCTCCCCTGCTCCCCAGGAGCATCACCCAGGACCAGCACAACTACAGAGTTCATCCAGAAGCTGTCAGGGAAACTTTTCAAGTGGCCGTGGAGGAGCTGGGCAGGGTCAGGAATGGAGCATTAGCACGAGGTGCCAGCTCCCCTTTGAAGAGCGGGCTGCATTTTCAGAAGCAAATCTATTCTTTTCAAGGAAAAAAACCCAAACACACAAAGCTTGCAAAGAAGTGCACATTTCAATGAATAATTTTCATTCTGGGAAGAGTCAGAAAAGGAAAATACTGAAGGTAAAACCTGTAATATTGATTCCAAGCAGGATTACTCCCCACTTCACCAAGGCAAAACCAAGTTTAATTTGTCCATTTGCTAGTGTTTGGGACTTTTTAAAAAGCATATCCATCAATAAACTAAAGGTATCCTTGGCAGCAGTTTATGATACACTAATTTGAAAATTAAAGAGAATTATTTATACAACTGCTCAAAGAAAGGCTTTAAAAAATGCAGAAAACCTTTACAATGTGTTCAAAAATTTGGATTACAAGATATTCACTAATTTGATTTATTCTCCTTGTGTAAACCAGAGCAAAACCTTCCAGGAAAACAATTCTAAAAACACAGGGCAAACAAGTGACCATTGAATAAAATACTGTGCTGTGGGAAAACACAAACACATTTTCCCAGGCTGTGCTGCTGAGCTTTTCAGACTCTCCCAGAATCTCAGCTGTGTCATATCTTCCCATGGGAAAAGAAACATTTTAAATGCAGTATCAAAATAATAAGAATAACAATTTAAGAGAGGAAAAAAACCCCCACTGCCTGATGACACATCTCCCCTCTTCCTAAAACCTGTATAAATCATGTTTTCAAAATTCCTTTCCCACTAAATAAAATAAAAGTGGGTACTCTGCACATTTTTGTCTATGGCAAAAGTCTAAACTAAATACTGATTTTGCAAAGCATCACTCATGGTTTCCAATGTCCCCAAGGCATCCCACCATGGCCAGTTATAGGAGGTAATACCAAAAAATAGCATTATCTTCAGTTAAAAAAACAAATGACTCCTTATCTTTTCATGCCTTAATCAGGCAGCTGCTGAATCACTTATTCAAAATGCAGTGAGAAAGCAATAAAAGATTCCCAATTATTTACAAAGGATTAAAGAATCCTAAACATGAGACAAGAGCTACATGCTTATTCTGCTGGTGAATGGAAAAGGAAGAAGGAAGGGGCTTCAAGGAAAGGAGCCAAAGGAAACTGCAGCAAATGTAAAAAGCATTTCAAGGCTATATTTAGAGCAAGACATTCTTCCTACATTTGCCAAGCTGCTCACGTCATTTCACACAGCATGTTTTATCCAGCTTTATAAGTCTAGGAGAGAGCAGGAGGGGGGGGAAAAAATCTGGATCAGTTGCCAGAAATGGAAATCTTGCATTTATGGAGAGGAACAAATATTTTAAGCATGTGAATTCAAGAGTGCATTCCAAAGAAGAGGGAAAAAGGGGGAAAATGGAGGGGGTAGGCAGGGTTTTAAAACTTTCTCCAGCCAGAAAGACTCTGCAGAGTGTGGGGTTTATCAGTGGCAGGACTTTGCCTCCAATATTCCCCTTTGAGCCAGGCTCACGAGCCTGAGCTGCATCACTAAAAATACTAAAATGTGTGAATTTCACCAAGTTCAAACCTTCAGCTGGTATAAACTGGAGGCTTGTCCGTGTTCCTGTGACGGGATACATCAGTTACATAAGCAATTACATATTTCTCTTTTATAATAATGTGATAAAAAAAAAAAGAAAAGATGAATCAAACAAACACCAAATTCAAGCTCAAAGGTGAAAACAGGAAGAAAAACACTCCGGTTTTATAAGGCTATGGTGGTGCTTCTTTAACTCATTTAGATACGTCATAAGGTTTCGTATTTGCATAAAGAAATGTCAAGATACAAAAAAAAAATATGTCAGTACCAGATGTAATGGGATCAGCAACAAACCACATGGAAATTTCCTGTTAGTGACCTTCGGCAGGGGGGTGATGGAATTGTCTGGAGATATAGGACACATTTCACTTAAACTTAGATAACTTCCACAAAAAGTTTTTACCTTCATTCCCTTCTCCAGGCGGCTGATAAAACGAAAGCCCCAAAGATATGATGGCTGCAATTTCCAAGATTATAAGAGTCACATCCTGCAATGCTTCCCAAACTAGCTGTATGAATGTTTTTGGCTTCTTTGGAGGTATAAAATTTTTTCCAAAAATAAGCTTTCTTTTTTCTAGATCTGCAGCAGTGCCGGCTAATCCTGTAAATAAAATAAAATAAAATAAAATCAAGTAAAGTTGCAGTGAAATATAAAAAGCCCACTTTTATCTGCATTCCTATAAATTACTTCTAAAAAAAAATTACAAGCTGCACCACCTACGGCATAACAATAAACAGGCAGATATTACGCTTAAATTGTGCTTTTGCAAGATGATTTGTCCTTATGTTCTGAACAGAATTCTCATGAGCTCCATTTAGTACTAATTCCTACCAGGTTTAATCATTAAAAACTCTTTGATCCAGAGGTTTACTTTAATAAGACCTATATACGTAGATACATACATATAAGCAGTGACTTCTGAAAATAGATCATGAAAGCACAAATAAATGATATTTGGGATGAAGCTGGAATAGCTGATGGAAGCTTTTGGTAATACCAGTAGAAGAAATCACACAAATCCTTGTTCTGAATGCAGGTCAAAGTATAAATCAATAAAGCCTGTCTTGTGCTACTTCAAAGCAACCTCTGGCTGCAAATGGACTTCAACACATCCTTGGAATGAACTGCAGCACATTTTTGTCACGGGAAAAAAGGCAAAGTGACAAGTTTTATATACACAGAAAGGCAAAAGCAAACGATATGGTTTCATGTATTTTCCATGATGCTTCAATTTAAGAACATTTCAGTTTAAGGACACAGCATAACAGTGTATGATTCTGCTGAACAGTTCACCTGGGCTCTTTTCCCCCTACTTTTTAATTATATTAAAATATGCACATCTAGTGCCCTTTCCAGAAAAAAAAAGAAAAAAAAAGAAAAAGGAAAAAAAAAAAAAAGAAGAAAGAAGACTTGCAAGTGTCAGGGTAAAATAACCGAGCCCCCATTTCACCCTGAGCAGCATAAAGAACTGCAGCAGGTGTTACATAGATCTGCCAAATCATACCTGATACCATAGAATTGGTTAGGTTGGAAAAGACCTATAAGATCATCAAGTCCAAGTGCTCCCCCAGCACTGCCAAGGCCACCACTACACCTCTTTAATTCTCTCCAGGGAGAGCGACTCCACCACTTCCCTGGGCAGCCTGTTCCAATGCTGGGCAACCCTTCCCATGAAGAAATTTTTCCAAATATCCAATTTTAACCTCCCTTGGTGGAACTGGAGGCCATTTCTTGTTGCTTGGGGGAAGAGACCAACCCAGCTGGGACATTTACAAAACCGTGGGGTTTGAAGGTGATCAGCAACACAAAGTTATTTATGACTATTTCTGGTTATTTCTGGTTATCCATCCTTCTATGGCACTAGGAAAGCCCTGAAGCTGACTTTGGAGGAACGCAAAGGTTCCTGCAAGGGAGGAAACCATCAGCTCCATGACAGGAGGATTCCTGGGCTCAGGCAGCTCAGGGTGAATCCCTGCCTCCCCCAAAACACATGGGGTGCCTCAGGAATGGGAAGCCCTGCAAACACCCCCTTCAACATGTCATGGAAAGCCAACCTGACGTGCCAGGAGTGCCCACTCTGTGCCCAGGTCCCCCAGCAGCCCCTCAGTCCCTCCCGGGTGGCTCCTCTCTTTCCTCGGGATGAAAACGATGCGTTCCTGGCCATATCAGCCCTGCCCCACTGCAGGCAGCTCCGGACTCACCTTTCCCTTCAGGTGTACCATTACAGCTGCTGGGTGCCTTCTGCCTCTTGGTTAACTCATCAAACTTTCATTCCACCTTCAGCTGCTGAGACACACGACCCCTCTCCCAGATAAAGGCGCACTGTCATTATTATTATTACCCCACTTCATTTAATTTTCAGGGCCTCGTGCTCAGTGACACTGGCACAGGTTCCAGCCAGCAGGAAGTGTCTACATCATCCTCCAGGATTCAAAGAGTAAAACTCCTCTGAGAGCTCCCAGCCTGCTTCCAAGGCAGGGGAAACCCTTTCCCCTCTGACACAGGAACTGCAGCCTAAAATCTCTTGGGTAGCTGCCTTTTTGTGACCCAGCATAGGTCACAGAAGTTCAGGCAACACACGTGAGAGATGGGGCAGCCACTCACTGCTGATGGCATCTAACCCAGGGACCAGCACAAACCAAACCAGAGCAGTCTGAGCAGCTTCGGAACGCTGCCAAAAGGAAGGATTTTCACTGAAAACCAGAATCACAGGATCATTAAGGTTGGAAAAGACCTCTAGGATTATTGAATCCCACTATTAACCCAACACTGCCAAGTCTCCCATGGCCCCAGGCACCACACCTGAATGATTTTTGAATTCCCGGGGGAGCCTGTTCCAATGCTTGAAGACCCTTTAAGTGAAGACATTTTTCCTGACATCCAATCTAAACCTCCCCTGAAACAACTTGTCCTGTTTTCCTGTTCCCTGGGAGCAGAGCCCAACCCCCCTCGCTGCCCCCTCCTGTCAGGGAGTTGTACAGAGTCAGAAGGGCCCCCCTGAGCCTCCTTTGCTCCAGGCTGAGCCCCTTCCCCAGCTCCCTCAGCCCCTCACAGGACTTGTACAAAAGGCACCCACAATTTGCATTTTGCCCCCAAAACTCAACCTACTCCAACACAGCAGTGAATTCACACATGAAGGGCAAATTCCATGGGCAGCGCTGACAGTGGCAGGGATTTGGGGCAGAAATTTTTGCCTGATGCATCTTCAAGCAGCAACACAAAATTGAAGTGAAAGACTGGAAGGATGGGGGGAAGAGATGCCTGAGAAATGCCTGTTTTCCAACCCAGAACATATGTGCTCAGTGGTGGGCCAGCTCCAGCAGCTCAGCACATGACTGGAGCTCACCAGCGTGGCAGGAATGGCTGGGACAGCACAGGAAAAAGCTGCAGGATTTTTCAACAATCCCAGTCCCCTTTAGCGAGACCTGACGGATTCCTGAGCTTGAAGTGGTGCTCTGTACCTCAGTGCCAGGAGGGCACGCACAGCACATCTCCTGTCCTGTGGTTGTCATGGGGGTAAAAACATAATTCCAGCCCAAGGAGCCTCCAAAGCCAAAAACAGACATTGGAACTCAAAGAGCTGTTTTTTCTCTAAGACAAAGATTGTTCATTTAGACACCATAAGGCTGAGGACTAGACCCAGTCTAAAGCATCCATAGTCATCCTTATTCTCCAAGCTACAGTCCATGTAATGTTGGAATTCAGACATCAGTCATTCAGACTCTTTCATTTTTGTTAATAAACATTACCTTCTTTAAGAACCACAAATAGAGAAGGGCCAATCATGCATGTGATTTTAATTTTTTTTCTGTAAGTCTATGTCTTGGACAAATTACTCACCCAGTCGGTCTCATCTAAGAACCAGAGTATATTAATCTTTCATAATGAAATTTATTTCCTTGGAAATCATTTAGAAATCCTGGAAAATGACGTTCACTGTTCAGTTCAAAACAAGAGGTTTCCTTTCTCCAGTGACCTGGCCATCACTCAGAATCCTGTTTGTCAACATTTTGGGGCTGGGGTTTTTTAACTTCCCACTGAATGCCAGAAGCAAACAAACTCTTAAATTGAGGGAAAGAGAGAGGAAAGGAGCCAATGAAGAAACCCAATGAAATCAGACTGTGAGAGTTCTGCAGAGATAAAGTCAGAAAGGGCCAGTAAAGGACACAGAAATGACAAAGATATGGGGAAATGGGACAGAGCATCTGAGGCAAGGCAAGAGGTTTATTCTGCAAAACCTCCATAAATCCTCAGAATATATAGGAAGGTATAAGGAGGGCACTCCTTATCTATTCCAAGCAACCTGCAGTACTCAGAAACATTATTTTGACTGTTCCTGGGGGTGCTCTGGGCAGGGCTGGGCTTGGCAAGGTGGGAGGAGGCTCGTGGTGCCCGTGGCCTGGCAGAGCAGGTGGCAAACACAGCACCCAGCACTGCCAGGGCAGCACAGGGCATCTGCCCCCACCAGCACCTCAACCAGGAGGGGCCTCTCCTGCTGCCACACTTGGTGTGCTGGTTTTCTTCACGTTAAACACACCAACTTCATTTCCTGAATGTTATTTTTGTATTTCTCGCTTGTCCCCCGAGTCCTGTGACAATAATGAGAGAGCATTGCAAATGAAAGCAATTTAAAATATCCCTTCTATGGGAAGATAGAAACCAGCCAAGGAAGCAAAGAACCACCAGTGGGGACTAGAAACATGAATGGAAATACCAGTTCAGTGAGACTTCAGACTTCACATATTCCCAGCACAAGCAGAAGCCTCCCGTCTTCCATTCTGTGTGACAATAAGTGACAGACTGGCTGGGTTTATGTTCATTTCTCCACACAAGCATGAATATTTTATTTACGTGCTTTTCTAGGTCAAAGCTGTGCAGTACAACTTTGCTTGACCCAAGTGTTCAGAACAGATGTGCAGATTTGGGTTAAATTTATATACAAATATTCTACACAGGTTCAGGAAATACTGTGAAATTTATTACTGGTGCTTCCAACACTTGAGTAATCTCTTAAGGTTTCCGTTTTCAAAAATTTTCCCCAAAAGTTGTTTAAAATTTGTGGCAGAATGAAAGTGACTGCTTAGAAAACATTTTCTACAACGTTGTGCAGTGTATTAAATGCATTTAGGATTTAATCTGGCAGTGTAGCTTTTTTGGAGGGAGAAAGAGAACACAAAACTGGAGAAATGCCACTTAATGAATTTCCTCTGTTCCTTATCTACATCTGCCAGTTACTGCACACTGAATATAAAGCCATCGTTTCAATTAATGCCTGGAAAATTGTATTTCTCTGACACTCATCTCCAGTGCAACCAAATGGAGCATGACAAACAGAGAATGATTCTGATGCTGCAAAAATAGCAAAAGCACATCCCTACTAACACAACAATGAAAAAAAAAACCTATAAAACTTTTAAGAGAATGTTTCAAATTGGCTTAAATTAGGAGCTGAAGAATGAAGAATTTACATTTGCACTAATGGTGCAAATAAACCAGTCACTGCTTATTGAATTTCTTCTATGCACTTTCTGATGCATCCAGAAAAGCAGATAAAAATTTCAAATCGCAAAACATGCAAATGATGTATTTCAAAAATCACAGCACAGTAACTTCAAGTGTGAGATTTGTTCAGCCTGGAAAGGAGAAGCTTCCCAGGGATGCTGACCTGCTGTGGAAATGCAGGGAGAGAGGAAAGACAACTCTTTTAGTTAGTGATCACTAGCAGCTAGATGTGACATGCCTGAGCTCTTCCTGTGAGAACCCAGACCTGTGTTTTACCTCCCGAGCCCAAATCACCCTGGTCTCCAACTCTCTTCTGCCACGACGAGCATTCCCACCTTCACATTACCTAGGTCTTCACAGAAATTAAAAAAAAGTATCACCTCGACAGTTATTTCATTTTCTTTGCCTTGTTTCACCAATTCTATTTCTTTCCCACTGAGCTCTGAAGCAGTCCCAGCCATTCCTGCTGCTCCACAACAATTCAGGACGACCTGCCCCAGGCCCACTGGCTCGTGGAGCTCTTGCACAGACTCCCACATCTTGATGGTGAACATGAATTAGAAACATTAGCCCAGTTACTGCTCTCGTAACATGGAAAAATCAAACCCACAGTCCCATTCAACATTTTCAGTGAGACTTTACACTCTGGCTTTGGAAGCAGCGTTTTTATCTGCTTTTCTCTCCCCAACAAGCAAGAAGTGACAGCAGGGCTTTTTTTCTTTACTTTTTCAACTACAGTCTAAGAAGCATCATCTCTGTAGTGACTGAAAGAGCTGGAAATGTCACATTTTCAATTCAAATGAAGAGCTAGTAACCAACAGATTTCGTTTCTGAGGTCTGCCTTAGGAAACTCTCCCTACCTAAGAAATTGGGGAAAGCAAGGAACGCTCCCAGTAAACTGTGATCACATGGTTTTGATCACATGCTAAGGAAGGTCTGGTTTGTCCCTAAGGTATAATGATGTCTCCTAGCACACTGTGATGTATTCCAACATCAGCCTTCCTTGGGTCAGGAATTCTGCATGTCCCTTGTTTATCTAAGGCAAGCAAACACGCCACAAAACACCCACTGCATTAAACTGACACAAGAGGTTTGTGCTCCAAGTAAAATATACACCAAAGGTGTGGAACAGAGTGAAAATATTCACACCTGGAAGAGTCACACTTCTCTAACTTCCCAGTTTTACCATGTATGGCATCTGAGAAAGATTTCAATGCAGTTCATTGAAATTCTGCTCAGGTGATATTAAAATTAAGTCAGTTGAGAGAATGCCATCCATCAATAAGAGAGTTTTAATGAGAGCATTCACTAATTCCAGCAAGGTGAATTGGAATTTCAGTAGTGAATGAACCTCAATGAAGAATAATTTCCTTCTAATCTTGGGACAACAAAGCTGTCTCTAAGTGTAATGAATCTCATTACCTGCTTTCATTAATATCACTTGCATATATATTTTATATAAATGTTAAGAAATACGTCCAAAAGTTAAAAGCCTGGGGGATCACGAGCCATGTAGCACATGTCCTGCAAGCTTTATGCTGCTGTGACCATTCCTGTGAGCCCACCTGGCAGCTCTGCCAGCAGAACCTTGCAGGACTCAGAACCTCCTTGGGTCAAATGCTTTACAGCCAGATCTAAACAGCCAACACACAGAAAAAAAAGGGCACAAAACCAGGAAATGAATTATCTCCCTCTCCATTTCCTCATTAATTATCCTCCCTCTTCACATCTGACGGCAACAACTGGCCCAGCCACCCTGTCCTGCCCTCTGGAGCTCTGCTATCCCCCAAGGCAAGGACCCCCCTGAGCATCCCAAATCCAACAACCTGACTGCAAAACTCCTCCTATAAACCTTCCCTCTTACAGGTTACAACTGACACAATCACTTAAGTCACACAAAGTATGTAAATACCTCTCTGATTCCTTTTTTTTTTAATAAAATAATTGAAGAGCTCAAAAATTGTTCTTGCAGACTGAGTGTCTAATGTAAATGTTAGCAACAGGTACAGAACAACTTGCACTCCTACCATGACTTTCCATCTCTCAATCTCTCTCAGAGCTGTGGAAATTCTAGGAAACTTTATCTCCATTTTATGAGGTAGGGAAAGGCTGAGGTTCTTGCCCCAGACAGGTTGGTGGCAGTTCAGGGCAGTGAACTCACCCCATCTGAGATTCCTGATTGACGTTCAGCTGCAAGACACCAGGCAGGGTTTATCACTGCCCAGAAGCACTGAATGCCCCATGCCATGTTTAATTCACTCCCCCATCCAGCCATTTGGGGTTTATTTCTTCCATCATCCTCTAATTTATTTTTAAAGTGAAATTGCTCTGAAATGAAGCTATTCAGCAGGAACAAACAGTTTATATAAGATGAGTAATAACAGCAGAACCAGAAATGCTCTCGATAGTGGCTCTAACAGCCCCAAAAAAGGCACTCATGTGAAAGACATGCTATGATTTCATAATAACCTAATGGCTGGACTTGTGTGCAGCACATAAACATGAGCCAGGACTGGGGCAACAGATGAGACATCAAATATTAAAGGCAAGACATGCATTATAACAGATGACTGATATTTTTCTTGCCTAAACAGAGAGCAAGAAGCTTTCTGCAAAGGCTGATAAAGCATTCGGTGAGAACTGAAGGTCCAGGATGAAGAAAGAGGAATCAGGATTTTATTCTTTTTTTTTAACAAATGTACTGCTGTCAGTGGGGGTACGTCTGTCAAGAGGGAAGAGAACTATGCCACCAGAAATCATTTCTTCAGCTCTTATTCCATTTGATAATCACTAAACCATCTACACACATCTCACCTTGGGTACCCCGGGTTCCTGGAGATGTTTTTCTTTTGTTCTAGCATGATGTGGTATCAATAAAGTCATTACAGACTCAGGGCAGTGATATTAATGAATACTAATGATCTAGTATAAATATCCATCATCCCACCCATCACCACCTAGATAATAAAATGCCATTATAAAATTCCTTGTCACATGAGATGTATAAACAACAGAGTATCAACAGCACAGATCTTCATCCAGCACCAGGAGAAAGTTAACCTAAAGGCTATGGAAGGGTTTTACTGCAGCCAAGCCAACCAATCCCAAGCCAGTGGGATACCCCACAGACACTGGATACTCAGGTTTGCTCAGCATCACACACCCTCAGCTTCTGAATGGTGAGACAAGGCGGGAATGGAATGGTTTCTTCCCCCAGTCCCCACTTTCCAGGTAGTCAAAGCCTTGAGAAAGTATTTCCAAACATCTTTTTTTGGTTATTAAAAAAAAGCCAGGATTTCCTTCCCACAGAAGGTAACATTAGGATTTAGAGTGGACCATACAAGTGCCCTTTGCATTTTGTACTGCCCACAAAGCTCTGATTTCCTGCTGCAGCACAGAAGTGTAGGATGGGACCATTTCAATGACATGGACTGAGAGTATGAAGGAAATAGTATCAAAAATGTGCTGTTACAAAGCTGAGCTATAATAACGTGATTTTTACAGATGACGTGAAAGATTTACTTGCCCTGAATATTGAAGTGAAATCAAGCATTCCTGGCTACGTTTAAGACACACTTAGAGGTGGTTCTGTGGGATCAGCCTTGGAAAGACCCAACAGGTGAATCAGGTCCTGGCAAAGAGCAACCAGCTGAGTTTAATGGAGAAGATCCAAGGTCTTAGCCAAGAAAAAGATCAAGGCATAAATTACATAATACTGTCAAAGTGAAAAGCCTTCCTGAAACAACAAACCTTTCATAACCACTTAGCACCATTCTCATGGACCCTACCCAAAAATTCACCACTCCATACACTCTGCCAACGGCAACCACAGGGCATGGGTAAGGAAAGCAGCCCCTGAAATCCCTCTGTGAATCCCTGCTCCCACACCACACGCTGAGCAGTGCTGCTGACAAGCAAACCTCTGGCTGCTACAGAGGCAGCTTCTGCCTGTCAGCGTGGATGCAGCACAGCCTGGGGAATGCAGGTGTCCCTGTGGAAGCACTTCCATGTGCCACGGCCCGCAGGGAGCTCTGCTGGTGTGGCACAAGTGTCTGCAGGGAGGCACTGCCGGCTGGGAGCTCCTGTGTGCCAGGGCTCCTCTAAGCCCTGGAGATGTGCAGCCAACAGGTACCACCCCCCCAGCCCACCCACAGCACCAGGGCTCGCCGTGGGCAGCCAGGAGAGCCACGGGGTCTGTGCACGGATCCTCTCCTTATGGGAGAGAGAGGAAAAAGGGATGGAGCCCCCTGTGTCACCAGCGATGCTGCTGAGTGACCCCAAACAAAGAAACCCACAATGACAGGAACTGCTGGACTGGCAGCTCTTCACAAACAGCCTTCACCTTCGATTTTCCCCTTTCTTGTCACAGTGTTGGAGTGACTTCACGTCACTCCCAGTTTTGCAAGCACAACATTGTGTTCAAAGCACGGAGATGCCAGTGAAGTGTCACAGAAGCTGCAGCCACCTGACCAGCTCAACAGAGCTGAGGGGGCACCACAGAGAGCCTCAGCTGCCTTCTCACACCATAAGGTGCTTTCAGGGTGATGTGGCCTAAACTTGCTAAAGAATGTTCACAATTTAGTGTGCCCACTCAGGATGGCACTCACAGTCATCTGAAAAAGCAACTGCCCAGCGAGTAAAGCACATGAAACTGGGAAAGCATGGCCTGAATGAGGGAGACATTATGCAAGACACATTAGACAAACTTCTGAGTCCAGCATGAGGCTCTCCTGCCCCGGAAAGCTCCCCTTTCAGGGAGAAAAAGCATCTCTCCTCTTCCTTGAAGAATCTTTACTGCTATTATTTGTCACTGCAATCACCACAGTTTCTGTAGCATCAGCAGTTCCAAGGGTCTGGAGCTCATATTTATTTGATGAAGCCTATTGGAAAGGTTAAAAGTAACACAGCATAACAACATATGCTCTGACAACAACAACAGCATGGAAAAGAGGGCTTCTTCTAGATGAGGCCAGCAATGTGTAGGTTAAGCAGTTCATTCCTCATAAGATGCTTTAATCTTTAAAATAAAAATACAGAACAGAAGAATAAATTTATATTCTGATGAGACACATTTTGGTGATGTCTATAAAGGAGTTAAAATGAAATATCAAGATCCACATTGCCCAGCCTGCTTCCACAGCGCGATTCTTTCCCAACCTCACTTGGAAAAAACAACAATTACACCAGACAAAATAAACCAAACCTAAAAGCAACAAAGGGCATTTTTCCGAGATGTCACCTCCAAGTGCTGCTCCTTGGCAGCTCTTAATGTCTCTGTCAGTGACAGCCAGTGCTCCTGTGAGCAGTGTCAGTGTGTCACCCACACAGCGCTGTCCTCACTGCGGCTCTGCAGGGGCCCATCATTCCCCGCTGGGTACCAGGAGGGCTCGAGGGAGATAAAAATGCGAGAGCACTGAAGAAAACACAGTGCTGAGATCATGATGCCATCTGCAAGCAACGTCCAGTGCTGCTCCGACCCCTGCAGTGACAATGATGTCCCTCCAAACCACACTGCCCAAGCTGGGAGGAGACGGGACAAGGAGAAGATGCTTTTGGAGCATCCAGTGGATTAAATCCCACAGCCCAGGAGCATTACAACAAAAAAATTATACCTCTGACACAGCGCACACACACCTGTGTGCTCATCATTTCCCATTTCCTCCATTCTCCCATGGCACAGTGGCTCAGCTCCCAATTTCCATCCTGCCAGAGCCGTGGGATGAGGAGGTGCCTGTCTCCAGCAGCAGCTGGGACATGCTGAGGTGAAAGAGGGCCCAGGCAAACTCACTCGAAGGGATTCACCTGTCCTCAGCTCTGGATTTATTCTGGAACACCTACTCCTGATTAACCACTGTGGAGTCACTCTTTGTGTGATGTTCTTATTTGGGATTAAGAGGCCTCTTCCCAGGATGAAGCAGAGCAGTGAATTAATGGGCTGGAAGTCAAACGAAATGGTCAGTACAATACAAAGAGAGGGAACTGCTGTGCAAGGAAAAGGTTTAAAGCCATAAATGGATGAAATGACTTCTCATTTCAGACCTCATTTTAACTGAAAACTTAAACTTCCAAATGTATAATGAAGGTTAATTAATAACTCTTGGGGTTATTTTGGTGTTATTAAGAAAACGTAATTTCTGTTTACTCACTGAAACTGCCCAAGGACGGTTGTTAATAGGAATTTGGTGCTTCTTTTATGATATAATATAATATTTTGATTTCTGTTGATGAGTCTAACACTAGCTTGTAAGTATCTGTACATCCTTTAGATCATTGTCTGCCTTACCTGTAAAGTCAAGTACAACACAGAGGAACAATAAAAGTGAAAGAAGCTGTAAAATTCCACCCCAAGGTGCCAAGATGAGCAGTGTGCCTACAGTGACTGTGTCAGCACCAGACACAGATGTGCACTGTGCTGGGAGTCACAGGGCACTGATAATTTAGCAAGGCAAACAAGCTCCCTATTGCCCCTTTTTCTGGATCAAATGGAGGGAAGATGGCAAGGGAAGTCTCAAGACTTTCCAATCTTATGATAATCAGCTAAAGCAGTCCACAAAAGCTGTCCAGGTGTCACAGAGCAGCAGAGCAGGGGATTCCCTCACCAGCAGCAGTGTTTTAATTGGATAATGGCACCACTGGAACCAATATAAAATTATTATCCCAAAGATCTCTCAGCCTCATATAAAAATAATCAAAACACCATGAAAAGTGACAATATTTTCTCATGTTTTACTTTTGAAAATATAAACTGTGACCAAAGCAATCCCAAGATGGACTGTGGGATACAGCATTCTTTTATTCTTGTATCCACATGCAGCAGAACTCCACCAGGAACACAACACCCACAGACATCTCCCAATTTAGCACATTAAAAGCCCCAAAGAATAGACTCTCTCTGCCGTGAAGCACATGTCGTCAATCACCTTGGTTGGCTCTCCACACAAGCAACCTATCTGAAGGCAACAATCACTACTGAAGTTCTCCAGGTTGTTTTCCAATTAAATTATATTATCAAGACCCTCCAGGAAGGTGTTCCTGGTCACCAGCTGCAGTAGCCTGGGAGCCAGGAGCAGCCAAGGGCTCCACATATTTTTTATGCCCCCAACCAAACTGGCCCCACTTCAAAAATCCAATCTTAATAGAAATATTCCTGAACATGGAAGACTTAACAAGGTTGGCTCCTAAGTTTTCTCCACAAATGAATAGTGTACCTTGCTAGCCTGTTTTTCACTCCTCATGGAATACACAGCTTCCATTGGATACTCTGGCCTGCTCCTCCCCTTGCACTGGCTCGCTGGGGTGATGAGGAAACTGAAAGTCACTCAACCATAATGAAGTCTATTCAAGGTGAAAAAAGTGGTAAAGGGTCTTTATTCAAATCTCTTCACTTGGTCACAATATCTATGCGTTCTTTATGTTAAGAATGACTTTTCCCATCATTTTAATTTTGCAATCTGTGGTTTAAGAAGTTGAAAACTTTGTGTGTCCTTTGGCAAGTGCACATTCAGGATTCATGGATGCAGTTGTGATCAAAGCCCTGCAGAAGTGTGTTCACATTACAAATACTTACAAACAGAAATCACGTTTTCTTAATAACACCAAAATAACCCCAAGAGTTATTAATTAACCTTCATTATACATTTGGAAGTTTAAGTTTTCAGTTAAAATGAGGTCTGAAATGAGAAGTCATTTCATCCATTTATGGCTTTAAACCTTTTCCTTGCACAGCAGTTCCCTCTCTTTGTATTGTACTGACCATTTCGTTTGACTTCCAGCCCATTAATTCACTGCTCTGCTTCATCCTGGGAAGAGGCCTCTTAATCCCAAATAAGAACATCACACAAAGAGTGACTCCACAGTGGTTAATCAGGAGTAGGTGTTCCAGAATAAATCCAGAGCTGAGGACAGGTGAATCCCTTCGAGTGAGTTTGCCTGGGCCCTCTTTCACCTCAGCATGTCCCAGCTGCTGCTGGAGACAGGCACCTCCTCATCCCACGGCTCTGGCAGGATGGAAATTGGGAGCTGAGCCACACATTGTGCCACGGGAGAACACAATAATTGATGTTGTTAAATTAGAAACAAATTCTTTTAAGTGAAGAGAAACAAAAAGGCCAAGAAGCAAAAAGAGGTTAAAAAAAGCAACTAAACCCAACGTTCTTATTATGTGAAAAGGGAGCAGAATTCTAAGCACTCAAATACTTTTATCATGTAACACAGAGGCATAGATTTAGATAACAGCTACTTAAGGAATTAATTACATTCTTTACACCAAAAGAGATGGAAAAATTAAGTTATCCCAGTTTTGCTTACCCCAAGGAAAGGAGCACTTAAAACATTTCCCTAACTTAACCTAGAGTTGTTCATTTGTCTCATTAGTAACTTTAATTGGAAATTCTAGTTTGATTTTCAAATGCTTCTCCTTCAGCCAGAGAGTAGGCTTGGCTTTGCTCTGTTCCTTGAATTGTCGGGTTATTTTCTTGTGTGGTTCCTGCCTCACACAAAATGTTTTGGGGAAAGTCAGTCCAAACTCACAGTGAGGTCGACATCCAAAATCTTATGCAAATTACTACGAGCCAGCTGCTGTACAAATATTATGAAACAGAAGTCTCCCCAAGTCCTTCTCAATGGCTGCTGAACACAGCAGGACCAGGGACTTTCTATTTTTATTGAAGCTCAGGTTTCCAAGTTCGTAGAATAGAAGGCATTGGAATAAGTATTTCTGAAATAGCAAAAAAAAAAAAAAGAAAAAGAAAAAAAGATTCCGTGCCTAAGTAAAAATGCTTTGGGAAACTGGCAATCTTCCTAAAACCCAAAATGTTCCAGAAACACAGCCTATGATTCAAAGGCACTTTGTCATCTGTACAGTTTTGCTTATAGCTGCATTGCAGCATTCTCTTCAGGACTGTTCACTGCTCTTAGAGGATAAAATGACCCAACTGCCTCCTCTGTTCCATCATTATTCATTAATGAAGACCTGGGCCTAGAGGATTGTCATTGCAGGAGAAAAGAAAGGTTCATTAATGCATCCCTTCAGCACGACACACATTACCACCAAACAAAAAAATCAGACACACTTTCAATGTGTGCTTCAGCAGCATTTAGAGAATGTCATCAGTTTAAATAGCACCGATAACACTATTCTGTTATGAAATCACCATGAAGAGTACAGGAAGTGCAGAGACCTTGAACTCACAGGGCTAAGGATGAAGTCATTGCGTTCAGACAGACATCTTGAGTGTGCATCTGTTTTCCACAGGTTATGTAAATGATAAGCAGAGAGGAGCTGAATGCTGAAACATTCAGGATGCTAAAAGACAGACTTTTTGTGTGTGTGTTGCTTAATTCCAATATTCCTTTTGTTCAACCTATTTATATTTTTCTTTGCCTCCCTATGCACCTCCTATGTCTGCTGCTCTTCCCAAAGACCATCCTAACAGACTATCCCCTCTTACTTTTCCACGTTCCTCATCTTCTCCTTCATTTTATCTCAAAGAAACTGATAAATATCAGATAGTTCTTCCTCCCTCCCCCTGAGCTCCCAGTGCTCAGCACAGTCCTCACTCTCTCCTTGTCAATCACTTCACTCTGTCCTCTGAGGCCACAGCTGTGATTTAACCTCACCAGTTTGTGGGGGTTTTTGCCCCTTTTAAGAGAGGAGCAGAAGCACAAAGCAAGCAAAATTTGGGGAGATCAGCATGTAGCAATATCCATATGGTGTCAGAAGGGATGTCTTCAAAGACAGCCATAGAGTACTACATACTGTGCAGGCTTATTTCTTCTTCATTGAAAAAAAAGCCCTTTCAAGAAAACAAAACATTGCTCACGCTGCAAGACTTTGAAAATCTTAACAAAAATACTCTATTTGTTTCATGATTACAAAAACTAGCAAACAAAAATCTTCAGAAGTAATTACGTGAGACTATTAATAGCAAGTGCCAATATGTCTTTCCGTTTATGTGCCCCTTCTTAGAAAAATAAGCAATTTCTGTTATTATGGAAGCTGGCTTGCAGAATATAAAAGGACTTTGACAGTATTAATCTTTTAACTTTATGAGCTTTTTTTGTGCCACAGCCTTTATTTGCAATTAAGCTTAGTGCATATGAAGTTCCCTGCCTGCCAGCCCTCAGAGGACTGATCCAGCCCAGGATGGGTAACTCAAGCTCCTTTTCACTGACCTACCAAACTCTGACCTGCTGGACCTGGCTGGTAAAAGTGAGAAGGTATTACAGTTTCATTCAGATGGTGATATCTGAGCAATTCATTCAACAAGGGTACCAATTATGTCTGATCCCCTCACCTTTCCCCCTGCTTCTGGCCTGGACTGATTTGCCATGGGAAGGCAATCCCAAGGCACGGTGAATTTGATCACAGTGACCTGAGATGAAAAGTGCTGGGTCTTGAAAATGATCCTGAATTCATTCAGTTTGCCCAGTTGTTACAGATAAACGTTATGAAAACACAAGGTCTTTGCCACTCTTATTTACATGCAGGCAGGATGATACACACGAGACCATCACGTGCCCCGATAAAAACAGGGAATGTTTCACAGTGCTTCCCTCGTGCTCAACTGCATCAGAACACTAAATCTGCAAAACAGGAAAAGCTTCCTCTGTCACTGGTTGAAGGCAACAGGTGATGCATTAATCAATGCAAAACCATCAGTCCAGTCCACTTATATTACTGTTATCTTAGGAATACAAAATTAATTAATAACAATGTTCTGTAACTAAGCAAAGACAGCAAATAATGCAGTCAGCACCCAACCAGAACCAACACAGACCAACTTCCTCAAAAGATGATGCTCTGGAAGCTGTTGGATTCACTGGTTCTCTCACCAGAAAGGGCTTTGCTCTGCCTGTTGCAGCAGTAGGCACTTAACGCCTCTGACTTCACCACGCACAGAGTCACCAAATCTCCTAAATCTAATCATGGAAGAAAGGCTGGCAAAACCACAGAACCCAGGGCTGCAGCCTCAGCCCCCTAAGCCCTGTACAAGCCCACCCAGGCAGGGGCCCAGTGCTGACACCCAGCTTAGTGCTGGCCCATCCGAGAAGCCTGGAGCAGGATACTTGCTGCCAGCACTGATTTCCACCTGCAGGGAGGATGCAGAAGCCACCAGGACTAATTTATAAGTACCTATAAATACCTAATTTAGACCTTGATCCTGCTCCCGAGAGCAGCGAGTTTTTGCTGCAGGGGAAGCCGAGGGCGCAGAGCCCAGGGATGCTCCCCTCCCCGGAGGGGGCCCTGTCCCCACACCCCTGGGCAGAGCTGCCCTTCCTCCCCAAAAGAGCCACACTCTGCACTGCTCAGGGCCAACACGTCACAGGAACCAGATGCAAGTGCCCAGTGGAGAATCCTGTTTAAAATCTCCTTACACATTAAAAAGAAACAGGCTGAGATAGTTATTAAGCTCCATGTCAACTCCCTCCTTGGAAATTCTCTCCCTTATAATACCCCTTTAAAACATCTCTCTCTGTTCTGGCACTCTGCTTTTGCTTTGGACACATGCTTTTCCCTGTCCCTGAATGCAGACTGCAGCTGCTGTGCTTTATGTAACCCTGTTTTCTGCAACGTCACAGGACCTAAATACAAAATTTCAACACAGAATCGCATCTAAAGATTTGGCTTTTGCTGATTTTAAGTGAGCATCTCCCCTCCTGAGGCCTCAGCTCCTTAAAGCCATATTCCTTGAGGCTGAAAGGCACTGAGCTAGTCCTGAATCCCGGCTTTATCGAGCTGCTGCCTCCAACACCCTTGGCTTGTCCTTGAAAAGGCTTTCTGCAGCCATGACTCACTGCTACAGCAGGGCTGTCACAAAACCCAGCCCAGTGACGGGGAGTTCATCATGGAGAGAGAGAGAGAAAGAGGGAGATTCCTGGGGCAGGAGGAAGGAACACCGAGCACTCAGATCAGTGTCCTTGCTGATTTTAAAAATAAGAAGAGAGAGATCTACAATTCAATTTTCCTGACTTCAAAGGCGCTTTCTCGATTCGCAGTTTCATTCAGGTGCAGGAAATAAAATGGTACAGCCAAGCTTTGGCCTTACAAGCAGCCACCTAACTGGGGGGGAAAGTGCCCAGCAGGAAGGATTTGAACCATACAAATGTTAGGAGAAAGTAACAAACGGCAAACAGGCAGGTAATGAAGCTGTTTGCAGCCTACTCTGCTCTGCACAGCCCACATCACTGGATATTTGCTCTTCAGAACAAAACTCCTTGAATATTTTTTGTGTTACTAGAAACTTTCGGGGCATAATTTTGCTGGTGGCATAAAAGAGAGCCTCAAGTGTTCTGGTGCTACAACAGACCACAAGGATTTTTTTTTTTTTTAAAGTAAAATTCTGTCTGGAAATTGCCTTTGGATAGATGAAACAAGATGTCCAAAAAAGCTGTAATTCCAGGAATGATAACACAGGATGCTTTCTGGAACATATTTATTTACCTGAAAACCATGTGTGGTCATTAGGCTGCTTTTTCCCAATAAATATTAATAATCTGTGATCTGTGTGACATCATCTGAGCTTCTCATATTCTTTCCCTGTCCTGTGTCCACTCGGTGCTTACAAATTGTGATTAGACATTGGTCCACTCTCTGGCACAGTGGGGATTTGAACTGGGATTGAAGACCAGCAAAACACATATGGAAAAATAAAGCCATTTACATCTCAATTTGGCATATCCCATGCTGTATACAAGTAATTATGGCTATGTGAACTCATTAATTTTCCCTGAAATTCACATACAGTGGTGGCACCAAAGCGAAGTGTGAAATACCTCTTGTCTCCTGCCCACCCTATGGCCAGGCCCGAGCCAGCCAGGCATGATTCCAGAGGTATTTCCTAGCACAGACACAAACAGCTGTGCTGACACTGGGAACTGGGGGCAACAAAGAGCTGGGAACTGGAGAGCGGGACACCAGTCACACCGTGAAGCATCCAAACTGCTAAAGAGTCCCTTCAACAGCAACAGTGCTTCCTCAAACAGCGCATGGGTACAAGCACGCACCCAGTGAAGCACCAGTGCTACGGAAATTCCTGACATGAGAAGGATTCACGTGCAGCACTGCAGTGGCAAGCAGAGGTTCACATGTTAATGGTCTGTACAAAAGCCAGAGATGGTCAAAAGGTTGTGTTTATCCTCGTAGCAAGGATTGTTTATCCTCACAGCAATGCAGCCACACACTTTGGGCTTTTACGGTTCTAATGTTTGCATAACATAATGCTCAAGCCATTAAGAGCAGAATCCTTCTTGACCCTTACATGCCCAGGTATTCCCAGTGTTTGGCTTTTCATTAATCTCAGGAAGTTTTATTCCTGTAGGAAAGAGAAGAAACCAATCTACCTGCATTATGTACAGTTTGTACAATAAATGTCATACCGCAGATCTAAAGTGTTTATTCTTGCTCCACTCACACATATCTTTCACTTAATTATGCCTTTATGCAAACAGAGACAGAAAGAACACACACAGATGTAGGAGCCATGTCAGGAATACCACGGGGATGATGCAAGGGAAGGGACAAGCTGGGAATGTGAGCACTGCTGAGAAACGAAACACACAGCTCTGTGCAGACTCAAAAGCTGTGTGTGCTTGTGGTAAAACACACTTCAGCCCACTTAACCTGGTTTTTTTCTTTCTTTCTTAAATTATACTTGCACAAAAATATATGATCTCTTTACAGCAAAGGACTAAACTCTGGTGGAAACCCATCTCCAGAGAATGGAGCTGTCCTGTATGGCTCACACTGGTATCAATCACCTTTTTCCAAGCCCAGAGCTTCTGTGGCTCCCTGTCAGCAAATGGATTTCATGGAGAAATCTCATGCAGGCTATTCAGAATTAACAGGCAACTATGAGGAGGACACAGCAGTGTGACTTTTAAAACTCTAATTTCTGACATGTAACACAAACTTAAAGATGAATGAAGATATTATTTCAATGGGCACGTTGGACTCAGTTTGTCATTTCTGTTGTTGTTGGATAGGAAAGATTTCAGAAAACTAAATGTATTCTACCTTCCAGTTACTTCTCAAATTACACACAGTTGAAAGATCACATTAAAAGTCCTTTATTTTGGATCTCTTCATGCCATCAATCTCTGGATCTGGAAAAGCCATCAGACCTCTAGGAATAGCAAGTACAAAAGCACTATCTTTAAATGCTGCCTGAAAATAAATAACCACTGACTTTTGGATCCAAAGCTGAGAAAACAATATACATGCAGACAGGGATTTAAGCAAGTGTGGCAGTCTTTTAAATGTTATAGGGGGCTTGCATTCCTTTCAATCTCACTGTAAATCTTATTTCAGTGATAATGAAGATTTCTAATGATTCTGCTGTTTAGCAGGTTGCTCTTGCCCACCGCTCACACTCATTTTTGAAGAGAAGAACTCCCAGCCAGGGAGCAAAATGTTGCAAAAGCAAGCAGAAGTATTTCTTTTTCTTGAAAAAACTACAGATAACCTGGCCTGATAATAATTTTCTTTTATTAGCAGCAAACCAACAAAATGCACGAATCCCAAGCATTCTTGGCAGTTTGCAACACACAAAACACACCAGAAATTACCATGGGGATGATTACATTTTGATTCCGTACTTTCACACAAAGTCACAGTCTGATCTAAATCACAGGAAAGCTCTGGTGTTCCCCCAATTGTTCTTTTTTACCCCGTGAGCTATTTTCAAATGTTGTGTGTCTTGCCTCAAGGGAGCCCATAGGAAAGATGGAGAGGACTTTTTACAAGAGCCTGGAGTGACAGGACAAGGGGGAATGGCTTCAAACTGAAAGAGGGCAAGGATAGATGGGATATTGGGAAGAAATCCTTCCCTGGGAGGGTGGGGAGGCCCTGGCACAGGCTGCCCAGAGAAGCTGTGGCTGCCCCATCCCTGGCAGTGTCCAGGGCCAGGCTGGACGGGGCTTGGAGCACCCTGGGACAGTGGGAGGTGTCCCTGCCATGGCAGGGGTGGCACTGGATGGGCTTTGAGGTCCCTCCCAACCCAAACCATTCTAGGATTCTATAATTATCTTTCTTTTTAGTTAACTATTTTATGCTGGCATTTTAATGTTCAATTTCTAGCAAATTAATTTAACTGGAGCTTTAATATGATCTGGTCTGTAGCCAGGATTTTTCAGTGCTATTTCAACTATCACCTTATAGAGCCCAATAAAGGCAATTTTGGAAAACACAAGATGCACTTACAAGTTACCAAACTGTCCTGCATGACTATGCTAATTTCTAAATAATGAACATTCACATTCTTTTTTCAATAAAGGTAATGACACTGTTGTATAAAAGTGTTTATATAGGCAAGGCAAAAAAGCTGCAACTCACAAGTAAATTATTCATCAGCTCTGTCTAATCACGCTGCTTACAAAAATTGGCTCAAAAAATTAAATCAAAAAAACCAGTTTATAACAAAAACCCTAAGAAACTCTTGAAAGTTAAAAGGCCTGTGCTGTTCAGTTCACTTCTAATATTTCTCACCATTCAGTTTTGGTCCCAGCGCCTGGGAAGGTTTTTGTAAGATGTTGTAACTTCTCTCACGTGGGGTTGTAAAAGTTGTAGTGCCAGGGAAAAAATGTCACTTCCTGAGATGCTACAAGCTGAACGTAACAGTAAAATCTTGTAGAGCCTAAAAAGGAGGATGCTGAGTTCTGCAGCTCTAACTCTGCACAGAGGGACAACCAGCACACAAACCCTGCAACCTTGGAGTAGATACACAACTGACTTACTCCTCTCAATTAAACTCATGGACAGCTCACATTAAGAACACAACAAATCAAAAATAACAATGAGAACCACCTAATTCCTCTTCTTGGCTCACTATTCCAACCAATGAAAAGGATTTGAAATATTTATGTCAAAACTCGGGCTGATATTGGCTTTTCTTTGACTTCACAGCACTAACTGTGGCTATCAAACCTTGGAGCAAGAAAGGCCAGATTCTGTAGTGTCTGAACACTGATAAATGTCAGATAAGACCAGAAACTGGGGGTTAGATTCCTAGGAATATGTTGCTCCAGGTGTTACTGCCACAAAATCTTCTAGAAATACAAGATGTAGCAAAACAGAAAAAATGAAATACTCCTGCATGTAATCAGTTGGGTTCCCTGGAGATAGGTGTGAAAGGAAAAATAAAGGAAATAGAAATGAAGGAATAAACCCACTGTATTTATAAAGGAAAAGAATTACCTTGTAACTGGCTTGAGTTTAAAGTCCCCATAGAGATGTTATTTATACAAGGTGTTTTCTCATTCAATTTGAGTTCAACATTTCCATTAAAAACACAAGATATAAGCAGCTGACTGATACACTTTGTATTACCACGCTAAGGGTGAACATCCTGACTTGTGGGAAGAAGAGGTGCATGTGAAGAGGTGCCAGTGTAGGTGCAAAGCCAGAAAATCCCCTGAGGGTGCTGGGGGCTCACAGGGGAAGGGGGGCTATGCTGGAGCAGAGGCAGATGCCCTGCACAGCACCCACCAAAGGGGAGGGAAACCCCGGTAGCTCTGCCGGGGTTGAACCAGCATCCCCAGAGGTGTCTGAGCTGCCTCCTTGTTTCCAGAACACCCTTAAAAGCTTTTATCATTATTAAGGATATTCCTGTATGTTCATCCCCTTCATGCAACCCCAAGCAGCTGATGGAACGGTGGAAAATGATCCTGGAATACAGAAGCAGGTAAGTTACTCCTGCCTCCCAGAGCCACAGGAACACCCTCCAGAGCTGCTCCAGCCTCAGCACAACAGGCAGAGGCTCTTATTAACACATTGTCTTGGCTCATGCAAGTTCCCTTGGATGCTTCATAATCCCAAGTGTGCTGAAATCTCAGTGAAAAACAGATTCCTCCTCCCAGAGATCTGTCTCATCCACCAGGCAGCTCCTCTGCACATAAAATTGATCCCCAAGAGAAGGAAGCAATGGGTGGCTTAAAAAGACTGGCAGTAGGAATGGCCAGAGGCAGGGACTCTGGTGTGTCCATCCTGTAGGTCACTGTGGTGACCTCTCTGGGATTTGCTCAGCACTGATATCAACCAATCATTTCAACTGCATTGGTTATAATTAGTGACAAATAACTTGCAAATACTGAGGAAACACCACCTCCTTGCTCTCAGGACTGCCAAGTGAAGTCAACCCCACAGCACACACATATGCACATATACACAGACTTCCAAAACCAAAACCCTCCCAAAACCAGACAGAAGTTCTCAAATGATGCAAATGTGACCTTGCTGCATACACCTGTTTGCTTTCCTACAAACACAAACTGGGGAGAAACCCCCAAACCATCAGAGGGGTGTGTATTACCTACAGCACTGACAGGGCAGCATCTGCTCAACTTTAAATAACATACAGCTGTATATGTATATAAAATGCTTTTATACTAAAGGCCATACTGAATTTCCAGGTTAGAGGTCTGGCTAACTGGAAATGTGCAGAATGCCAATGTGTGGGGAAGCCTAAGAGGGCCACTGGGGAGTTTCACACCTCTTTAATGCCACAGCTTGAGTTGGGAGGTGGAAACAGAAAAGTGGCTCCAACTGGGAGCCAGCCACCGACTCCATTCAAACACCCCCACATCCCTTTGGAAAGGATGCAAAAGGATAGGAACCACTTTAAGTGAAAGTATTTTATCAGCTGAACCTGATGCCTCGGTTTTCCACCCTCCAGAGATAGGAGCCCAATTCCAAACACAGCCTGTGGAAGTTAAAGCAGGTCACTGCCGGAGGAGAACGTTACCAGCTCCAACCTCTGTAACCAACCTCCTAAAGACTTATCTCGTGATTCCGCACGGAAACCAGAGAATTCCCAGTCTTTTACTGAAGGGAGAGTGGCAAGCAGGCAACAAACTCTGAGTTCTGGGGACGGGAGGCAGCAGATCAGAGCAGTGTTTGCTGCCAGTGCATCCATGAGCCTGCGGGGCCGGATAACGTTACCCTGGGCTGCGGGGCTGGTAAACGGAGACAGGGCTGGAACCTGAGCTGCTGGAAATTTGCACTGCTGCCTTGAATTGCACAGGTTTTGCTAGAGAACAAAACTTCAGCACAGCCCCCTGGGCCACTGTGTCCTATAGGTTTAATGCATCTGTTTAAATTCCAGCGAGATTTAAGGAAACTACTCGTAAGTATTCCAAGCTTCAGGTGGTTTTTAAACGTGATGACCACGTTAAGGAATTTATGGAGGACGTAAGGACGGAAAGGATTGCTCTGCCAGCAACACTCCAGGCGAAGGATTCACAGTTTGCAGCAGAGATCTTGAGGAGGACTTGTGCAGTTTTAATTCCTTCCAGAGGAGGACAGTGGTTTACAACAGAAGGAACTGAATGTTCCTGCATTTCATCTGGAATTACGTTTCCCAAGTTGGCAGTGCAGAGATACACCTTGCCCAGGTTTTATGTGGAGTTAAGGATGGAGAGTCCCAGCGTGGGCTCTACCTGTGTTGCTCCAAACACCAATGTTTGCTTAAAATTTCCTTGGAGCTTTCAAATGATCCCTGTAGGGGGTTCAGCAAGGGTGAGGTGATGTCAAAATCACAACCTATCACCACATTCCTAGACTGGGACAACTGGGACCAGTATTCAGAATGCTGAAATATTTTAATAACTTTTCTGAACTATATGTAGGATTCAGGATGCAACAATTTAACTGCACAATACAGTGATTTTCTGGCCCAGGCTGCACCACTTTAAAGGCTTGATTTCCACAGGGAAAAAAATCTCTTATGTAATATTTAATATTTGAAATAAAATGCTGAGAAGGCATGTACCTTAATTATTTAGCTTCTGACACATACCCTCCCTTTAAAAATTCAGCGTCTGACTGCAGATCTGAAAGACTTTCCTATAAATAAGTTATCTTCTCTGAAGCTGTAACAAATTTCAAAAAGTATTGCAATAGTTCTTAGCTGATCAGAGGAAGCACAGGAGTATTAAAATGTAAAATCCCCATGTATTTGAATATTATTTGAAGGCAGAAAACCATTCCAGGTTGCTGGAATTCTATGAAAAAGGCACAGAGAGAGCAGCTTGAACAAAATGTGACTTTCCCTGCTCCAAGCACTTTCTTTCCAACAAGTCAAGCACAAGATCGAGGGAGTAGTTAGAGTTTCTCTTATCTGCAACAGACCTGTTTCTGCAGTAAGTATCTTCTAAATGGAAAGCATTCTAAATTAATTAAACAAACCTCAAGAGACAGTAAACTAATTATTCTGGGCATACATAAGATGCTGTTGAGTTAATCTCTATGAACACAAGTGAGTGACGTTTGTATTGACATATTGGGCCGAATTTATTGTCAGAGAAATCGACTTCAGTGGAGTTAAGCCGAGAGTGAATTTTTCCTCATGAAGTAGAAATAGGTCTATTGTCTGAAGTGGGAGGATTTAGTGCCTCTTGGGAAAATCATATTGCACTTCAGTTTTGTAAGGGACAACTCTTGCCCAGCGCTGTGCTTCGAAGGGCGCACAATTTGGTTTCACCACCAAAGAGCTGGGCTGTCACAGGTGACCCCTCTAAAACAAGCCCTGACTTCAGCACTGAGGATGCAAGGAGCACTGCTAACCCATGGAAATAACCACTCCTGAAGCTTCCCTACAGCATTCCAAGTGTGTGTACAAGCAGGAGACACAATCCTCAAGCCTAAATCTAACACAAAGTTAGTTTAGTTACCACAAAATGTCTTTGTTGTCTACACTTAACCTAAGAGAGCGATTTTTGAATGATCATCTCAGAGAAATTTTTGTCCACTTCATGGACTTTGCAATTTTTCCTATTTAAAAAATAATCATTCACCTAAATTTTACGACTGTGGTCTAAACAGAGGCTATAGAGTGGCATATATTAATATGTAAATTATTTTGTACAACGGAGCAGAACTCAAAGAAATAATTACTAACATTAATTAAGAAATAGATACAGTAAGAACCCAAACTAGCACGAAGCTCATGTTTCTACATGAGCATTGCAAGTCCCACCTGTTCAGGAGGTGGTCCCCAAACTTCTTCAGCTCTAAATGTCCACCCGAGGTAACCCCAGAGTCCTTCACTGCGCCAATAAATCCCATCACGCGTGTCAGGACAGCATTCCCAGTATCCTGGGGAACTCTGTACCATCCTTAGTGCTCATCAGCATTAACCTCCCTTCCAGGCCACTTCACCACTGAATGATTTTTTGGAGCTCTCCATCTGTCCACAGTTTAGGGATATGTTATGGAACCACTCAACACTGCACTAGAGGTAAAACTTTGTTCTTGTTTAATTTATCCTCAGCTTTCCACCAACCTCTGGTTCACACAAAGCATCCCAGACAGAAATCTATTTTCAGCAGGGCCAAAAGAAACTCGAGAAGTGCCCTAGGGTGAGGTGAAGCAGGCTTTGAATCAGGCTGGAACTATTCGGAAGTGTTTGTGAGAACTGGCACAGCTCCATGGAACCAAGGGAACTCCCTCAACACCAAGCAGAGGCCTCAAAATACCCTGAATATTTTCTGAAGTGTTAATGTGGCACCTCTTCTCCCCATGGAAGTCATTCTGGATACATCTGCACCAAGTGCTGGTAGTGCTGTCACATCAGCTTGGTTTTCAAGAGTCCTTCCCTCAATGTGAGTGTGGGAAAAATTGATGAGAACCCAGGCTGAGCCAGGTCAGGATCCACAGCAATTACCAACTCTGCATCCCACAGAACCAGCAGGAGAAGGGAGAGCTGAGGCAGGGAGGTTTATCCCACTGGCCTTTGGGATCACAGCCTGGATCTGCACCTCCTCTGGACCCACACTAGCTGGGGTTCACTTAACAGCAGTGCAAACATCAAGTTTCAATCTAATTTAGACCTTCCTATCACTATCTTGGCAAAGGCAGCCTGAGTGGGGCTTTAAACACCTCTCTGAAAGAGAGCACATTAAATTACATTAGGGAAACATCCAAAATTACTGGTTTTAAAATCAAAACCCCCACTGCAGAGTATTATGGTGATCACTGAGAAAATTGCTATAAAAGCCAGAAGGCTGTTTTCTTAGCAATACCAAGAGGATCTTTCCCATTGTTCTGCCAAGATTCACAGCAGTCCCAGAGATGTTCAGCTCTTTCTGAGGTTCATCACTGCACTACAGCTGCTGCTTCAGCCACAGAAGAGTGGCAGCCTCCTGAAGAGTCTTAATTAAATAAAAGGCAATTTTAGAGGGTGGGGGGAGTATCATTTCAAAGTGAAGCCTTGCTATTTGGATGCCAATTTACCCAGAGCTATATTGCTCTTTAATTATGTTTATAAATTGCATTCAAATCAAAAGCCAAATTATCACTGAATGATCCCATTTAACTTATTTATCACCAGAGTTTAGGCTGACATGGTTATTAATTTATGTTTCCAGCAGGTTCTCTCCAAAACAGAGCAAATCCCCAAACTCCAAGCACAGCAGTCCTTTTCTCTTGGGTGGGTCTCTGCTGTTGCCCCATTCTCTAGTGCTGCTCCCGACCAGGATGAAGCACAGGGCGCATTTCCTAGGGATGACACACAGGAGAAACTGGAAGATGGTGTCCATTTCCTAGGGATGCCATGGAGGAGGAACTGGAAGCTCTTGCTGCTAACAAGGAGTAACTGAGACCCAAGGAATTGGTAACTATCACCCCAGAAGCAGCGGCTTCCCAATTACAGATTTTTAAGAGAAAGGTTCCCAACTAAAAATGGGTGTGAGCACCAGGACTTAAACCTTTCCCCACCTCCAACACCCCAGCGCTGTCAGAGCTCTAAGTGCCAGTTGACTGCACAAAATGACAAGTACCCAGGCTCATCCCTTGCAACAACTGGCATCTGCTCTGGAGTCGTTTGAGTTGGTTTGAATGGCACTAATTAGGAGTAGTTACATATAAATGACATCCCAAAGACTTGACACAATAAACATTGCTATCTAGTGCCATTCATTTGCTCTCCCCATTCAAACACACACAGTATTTACGATAATTTCCATGTTCACTGCCACCTTTATCCCACAAATAAGGTCATGAGACAGACAAGCAACAAATATGGGAAGCACCACATGGAAGTTGAATACATAATAAGTTATCAACTGCTCTTTAAAGTCTGTAGGCCAGGGTTTTGATTGCTTCTGAAAGGTGTAAATGCACCTCTAGGAATGGGGATGAGAAAGCTGCCTCCCGGTTTAACCTTGCAAGGGAGGCATAGGATTCCTCACAGTCACCAGACAGCTTCATAAGCACCATCAGAATTCCCTGTCTATTCCTCTGCTCTCCATGCACAGAACAGCACTCGTGAAAAATAAGGATTTTTCTATTGTCTCATGGCTGTAGACTACCAGGAAGGATGATGGAGATCTGAGCTACCAACAAGAAACTTCTCAATTTTCCTTTTCCTGATGAGATGTCGTCTGTTCCTGCCTCAAGAACAGGCAGCAACCACCAAGAGACTTTCTTTGATTTCCACCACTCTACATTTTTAGCTTCCCACTGCCTATTTTAGACTTACAGGGTTTTTTATCCCTATTTAATTGCATGTGTCTTTTACACCTCATACAAACTTTCACAACCATAGTGGCACAACTTTATTTTCAAGCACATTTAAGTAGTGCTGTTGATTAAATAACTCGTCACTAATGTGGCTTCAGGCATTCAGAGCATCTCCTAAGGTGGAACCTTTACCACTAATTGCAAATATAGAATAGAAAATTAAGTCAGTAACTTTCAATGCAATGTCAAATTTCTGACAAACTGCATATTACCGAAGAACAAACTATTTACTGAGTGATTAAAAATTCAAATTTTCTTTATGATGTTTTCAGGCATCATATTTTGTGCACAGCTTTGTAGAAGATGCAAGGAGGATAATCCCAATGGATCACATCCAAAACAGAATGCTCACCAAAGACTACTGGGACCTGACAAAATTGTGAATCCCTTCCAGCACCTTTGAAAAGCTGGAACATGCAGCTTCATTTTCATTGTTTCAGATCTCAAACAACAAATGCAGACTTTTTTTTTTTTCTTAAATGCTCCCATTCCCAGCTTTGCACGTGCACACACTTCCAACAACCTGACAGGGAGGCTTTGGAGTCTTCATGTGCTGTAGTCACAGCACAATAGCCAAACTCCCCACACACAGAGCAGCGTCAGCACAGAACAAAGGCGGATGAACAGAGTCTTGATTTTGTGTCCCTGCTGGTATCACAGAGCAGGGGAGGCTTTCACAAAACCACAACGGATGCACCGTTGCTCAGGCACTAATTAATTCTTCTCCAGAACAGAGCCAGTTAACACACAACCTTCGCCATACTTAACACCCTGTTTAACTCTCCCTGTGGATGATCCAGCTCAAATTAAACTATTTGAGCATATGGAGACTGGGATTACAAATACCTATCAGACCATACTGACATTTTCAAAATCAAACAGGTACTTGGGGTGTTGCCTCAATACTGTTGCCAGAACTTCAGCATCTTTTACCAAATCAGAAGCCAAAGCATGCTAAAAATTATGCAACACTGTTTTTCATTCAACTTTATGATTATATAACCAGATGCTTTCAGTATCCCTACAGTATTTCTGTGTATGGGTCCCTGGAAAAGACATTCTCAGCCCATTCCTGCCCACAGCAGCTGCCTATTCCTTCCTTACATTAAAAGATCAGTCTTGAGAAAATGGATCTTTTCCCCTCACGGCTCTCTGTTTTGACAGCAGTGCCATTCCCCAGGCACAGCTCCCCAAGACTATAAAAATTATTATTTCATTAAAGCAGCTGTTGGGATGATAACTAATAACTAGGTTATTTCCTTTTTTAACTTGTTGCCTTAATAGTGCTCTTATCTAACCAACAAGGAAATTATTTATCACAAATGCACAAATTATGTTTGATATGCACAAGAATATTCTTATTAGCAGCATTATATCTTAGGAAGTTGTGGGTCAACAAGAGTTCCTAACTCAGAGTGTCATGTCTGTACTCACCATGTTCTGAAGATGGATTTTTATTTAAGAAATTCTCTTCCTTACTGCATCACTTTTAGCAGTCTAACTCTTAGGAATGACGTTAAGATAAATTAATTTTAAAATCCTTTGCCTTCATTTGAGATGGCCAAAGGAGCAAATCAATCAGGAAAGATTTGCAGTACACATTAGGATGCAAACGTTCAGGAAATACAGCAAAGTGTCAAAAGATGGGGTAGAAGAGTTATTCACTTCTTTTCATCATTAGGAAATGAGTAGAAGTTCCAAACAAACCTTTGGAACTGAGAAAAGGATTCACAGGAACTGTTCAAAGGATTCACTTGCACAGCAACCCTTGCAAATACCTACAAGGTTATACCATAAAACCTGTTCCACATCTGCTCTGTGGTGCAGGCAGTCAGCACTTTAATCCATGACAGAAGATTGTCAGTCAGTTAAGAGCAAGAGCATTCTCTTTCACATTGACTATCCACCAACACAAATACAATGAATGCTAAAGAATATCCAAATGCAGTGGAATGTGGTCATTCACACTTACCATGAATTTTTAAATTGCACTTCAAATTATGAAGCTGCAATTCTAAAAAGCACCATAAGAGCACCATGCTGGAGGCAAAGTTGCAGACGACACCCAATACTCTGAAGAGCAATTTCCATATGGATACACGAAGTGCTGCACTGCTTTTCAGACCACTCTACCCGTAATAGAGACACACACCTTCAAAACTGTTGCTTTTCAACAATTGCCAGTTATTCTGATAAGCCCTTAACACGTTGTATTTCTCTGTGCTCCAGAATAACCAAATTCTAAGGTAAAATTAATTAGAAAAAGGAGCAAAGCATATCTGTGATCAGCCCCAACACTTCCAGGAAAAGCATCCTTCCTCACCTGTTTTCTAGGAGCGCCTTTCTAGGTTTGGCTTTCATGGTTGGTTTTTGGGGGGGATTTGTTTTTTAAAGCAGACTCTTTGAAGTTAGAGGAGTTATAACTAAGCAAGTGTTTCTCTAGAGAAACACTTGGAAATAACACTGACTTTTGCACATAGAATCTCTTTCCTATTTTGAAAGCTGATGAATTTACAAGACCAGTCTTCCTTTCCTGACAGTCAGGCACCTCTGCTCTGGAGCCTCCTGGATGTGTTCAGCTGTGAACTGTGGTGGAACTCCCTCACACTTCTGCATTCTGCACTCAGAACAGGGAACGAGGCACTGACCTTGCCCCTGCACTGAATAAACTCTAAATATAGCTTGATTTCTAAGTAATCCAATGTTCTTTCACCAGTTAACTGTTAACTCATGACAACAGGCAAGTTTTGTCCTGAGGCAGGCGTTTTTCCTTTGTTGTTCTCCTGTTCCAGGTTAGAATAAAATTGGGAAACAGTCAAGATGACATTCAGCTTCTTTCTTGAGGCAGCTGCTTGGTGACTTGAGGGGGGAAGGCAAAATGCACTCAGGACAAGTGAGGCACCAACAGCGTTGATTTTGTGAGTCGGATCTTATTTATCAGTCTCTGGGCCTGTGGTTTGGTTTTGTAATGCACTGTGTGTCTGGTGGTGGGGTGTGGGAACTACAATGGAACTACAACATACGGATGTTGTATGTGGAAAGACCTGCAGAACAGACTGGGGCTTCTGCCCGAAAAATCCTAATGGAGAGTAGAGGGAGGAGCTGAGGAATCCTCCCTAGCAGAGCCATACACAGAAACGTCCGGGAGAGCTTGGCATCTGTTCAACCCAGTGGATCAGCACGGTACTGACAGGAGCTCTGCAGTGTTACCGTGCAGGAACAGCTGCCTCTCCAAGGAGACAAACACAAACATCACTCCCTCTTCCCTCCGTCCTTTGTTAGATTTGAAAGAATTTCAGCTCTTCTTTAAGCAATTTCTAATTTCTCCCCTCTGTTGATAAGGTCTAGAGAAAGTGAAATAAAACTGTTCTCTTCTATTGGCCCTTTAGCTGTTGCAGGACATGCCTGGAATGCTGCGAACACTGAAGGAGTCCAGTTTGAAACACTGGCCCGCTTTGAGATAACTGTTCTTCCGCTATGTAACTGTGAATTCTGTAGGGGGAAAATCCATCTCCTTCCCCATTGCAACACTTAATTCCCCTCAACAAATCTCTCTTCTTTGAAGCCCAGTTCCTTTTTCCCCTCCTGAGTATCCATGAAAGCGCTATGAGGGAGAACTTCCCTGTGCTGAAGCCTCTCCCACTGCTGCTCTCAGCCACAGGCAGGACTTTTCCACGTCCACCTGCACTTCTGCTTCCTTTTGGGAATTCTGCATTTGTTTTGTTCATTTAGCACTCAAAACTAAACTCCCCTGTTACACTTTTGCATCGATACAGAGCCAGTTTGGATGCAGACTTCAGTAGCAACTGATAATTCCTTGTTTCCTTCATGCAGACACTCACTTGGAGCCTTCCTTCCCCTTGTCAAATGCCTTGGAGCACATCAATATTTATTCAGGAGTGCTCCACAGGACACTTGAGCTGCCTTCCCTGGACTAGTTCAGGTATTTATAGCAGCACAGCTGGGCAAGGGACTCAAAGGTGAATGTCCCAGTACTTCGGCTTCCTTGAGGAGTCTCACAGCCTGGGAAGGAACCCCAGGGCTTGTGCTGGATTAGGCACAAATTCCTCATAGTGCCCCAAATCCCCTGCACCATGAAGAGCAGGATCTAACCCGACTGGAGCCTGGCCCCAGACACTCACTGCTCGTTCTGAAGGGTGTCCTTCAATGTAAACACCTGAGCAAAGGTGCTGAAAGGAATAAAAATTGCCATGTCCTAGAATATTAAAATTCCACACAAAGAATCCCCTCAGGAAATGTTGTGCTGCCTGCTCAGTACTGATCTCTCAGAATTTCCAGTTCCCATGATTCAGGATTACAACTGGAATCCTCTATTATTTTAGCCCACATTTTAGTATCAGCATGGGAGCACTAAAAGTGCCAGATCAGAGGCAGATCATGGGTTACTTTAAAATGAGGATTTATGGAGGGCTATAAATCAAAAGGTATAACAAGGAAATTTAATAAAGATAACATTGTTATTGTCAAATGTAACATGGATTCTAATACACAAAGAGCAATTGTTTGTCCACATAAAAAGCTTTCAGCAAGAATTTTGCACACAGTGTGAAGTTAAGAATTACTGGAATAACAGTAAGTTGTACTTGGAAATTAATTGAACAAATAACCTTTTTTATTACGCAGCCTACAAAAGGTAAATATCCATGTACTGAAACAGATTCTTTAACTTTATTCACCTTTGTTCCACATTGCTGGCATATTGCTTTGCCTCTTACCTATAAAAAACCTAGGATTTGGGGAATACGTCACAAAATAAGAGCAGAATATTATTAAAGGATTCATCAGAATTACATCTTATACGTGTGTACAGAATTAAAACTTTAAAGCAAAATCAACTGCCAGAACAGGAACTGCCATCTGCATCTGACAGTAAGATCCTGTCTTAAGTTGCTGCTAACTGTGATGATGCTGACTACGTGGTTCAAAAAATTTCACCTTTCCTGTAGGTACCACAGCTAATCATAATAATAATACATGAGAGTTAATAATAATCCACAATGGTTCTATTCCCTACTCATTTCCAATACTGCTAAGAGGGTTTCTTGAAAGTAAATCCATATTTTGTAATAAAATGTAAACCTATGGTTCTTTTATACTGAGCCTCTCAAATGTTTGTATGAAAGAAAGCAACTTTTATGTTTCATATCCTAACAGATAAATAGCTTCATTAGTTTAATGGAAAATGTGGCATTTTTACTTTCCCTTCAAAACAACCCATGATCTGAGTTTAAGACATGAATATCAACTTTTTAATATAAGTTACTGCAAGTACTGATCTCTCCAAATCAAATTTTAATGGAGGAATATAACCTGACTGAAAAATAGCAAAATGCTCAAACAAAATAGCTGTGGACAACCTTGAGAGGCACTAAAAATGCTTTGCTGTTCCAACACTGAAATACCTGACTCCAGAGCAACCCCTGTGGTATCACACATTGTACGTAATGCCTTCCCACTTCCAGGAGAGAAACAAGCTGCAATCAGGTGGATATTCTGAAAATACTTCACACAACCAAATTTTTGCCTTCCAGGAGAGTCCTGCAGCTTCCTCAGGTGTATTCAAGAGGAAATTGTCCTGGACAAACCCAAACCATCAAGCAACGATATTGATGTTGTGCATGTCAAGGACACGTCATGCCAAACCCAGGCTTCTAAATTATTAAAGACACAATTTTCTTCAGGCATCTTCCTCATCATAAAATTCTGGGAACAGACACCTCAACCCTCTTAGGTGCACTTATCTATAATCCACCATTCCAAGTTTCAGCACACCAAACATTTACAGGGAAAACCACAACTTGCCACAGTCTTTGTCTGTGTAAGACACCAGACAGAGGTGGAGGGCACCACATTAAGGGCAATTTTGGCTGAACAGAGGCAGCTGATAGCAAGAAGAGCAGTACATTTAAACATGCAGCTCTGAAAGTCGGCACTCCACTCTTCATAAAAACATAATTCAGAATTCACAGCAACTAATGGGTTACTTGGAATAAAGAAGGAAACAAAACTGCTTTTAGTTTTGAAACAACAGATGAAAAACATCATTTTGAATATGCTCTGAACAAAACAGTCAAAATACAAAATTCTTCTTCCAGGAAAGCCTCTTGGGAGTAATTCCTAATCACCACATTGCTGATTTTGTCCATTGCAACAATTAGCATCTATGAAAGCTGGAAAACTTTAAAGTTTTCCAGCACTTTTCTTATTCCTTACAAAACCACAAAGTAAAAATGACAACATCTTGGAAAGCGATGCCATACAGATCATCTGGTCATGCAGAATTGTAATTTGACCATTTTTCCTTTGAAGCCTTTTCAGATACAAAGCATCAGACCAGTCCTAGACAGCTGGTGTGACTCTAAAAAACTACTTCCTAAGGCCTGTACTTGCAGTGGATTTTTCCAAACCTCAGCATAACAACTGCCCCATCCCTGTCAGTCCCATGTGATAAAAATCTGATCTCTAAAAGGCAGAAAGGCCCCTTTTCTGTCTAAGACAGAAAGAAATAGCCTTGATCTGTGCCAGGCCAGATGCTCCCCAAGTTGTGCCCACACCAGTTTGAGAACTGGGATCACTCCAGACACGTGTTGCTCTGCAATTTAAAACAGATTACTTGCATGTGGTCTGCTGTGGATTTTGTAAATGAGTCTGACTTCCATTTACAGGTCCATAAAGTGCTCAAAGAAATAAAGCATTCCCAGACAGGCAGAATTAGGCAATGCAGGTAATTTGGTAATGCACGGCAGCCCCCACTCATCAGGTACTCAAACACTACCTGTGCTTGATCCTCCTCAAAACAGGATAGTTCAGAATTAATGCCATCATGCTCTACATGAGACAAGGCTTTGAAATTTATGGGGAAACCCATTGTTCAGAAGTCTGAAAGCCCACTCAGCTGTGATCTGATTCACAGCTCACATTCAGAACACTTTCTGACCATGGAAATCGATGTTTTGACCTGGTGGTTGATGCAGATTTACATGTATTAAACCCCAGACCCTGCAGCAGTGGGAAAAATCACAGATTAAATACTGGATCACTTCTATTTGAGACAAGTCATGTTTCCATCACTTTGCAAATGTTATCCACTTCTCTTCCATGGTGAGGTAGAAAACAGCCCTGCCAGTGCAAGAGCCAGACCAAGGGCAAGAGTCTCAAACTCTCACCAGTCTCGCTGGGGTGTTGCACAAACCAGAACCCCCAGAGTGTCTGGCCTGCTGCCCTGAAGCCTTTCCACATTCTCTGGAGTTTGCCATGCTCAGGGCAGGGCTCAGAACACTGCACTGCAATTCTGCGTGACCTGAACTACTCTGTCCTCTCTGCTGTGCCTCAAAGCACTATGCCCATGCCATTGCAGGCCTCTCTTACAAGACTTTTTCATCCCAAAACTTCCTAGTTAACTCAATATTATCTCTGCCTGCAGGTCATCTCATGGTTCTTGCTCAGGGGTTCCAGATGTTAGTTTAACTCTCTTTCAGATTACAGCTGTCCCAGGATCTGTTTTGTTGTCTGTTATAAAATCTCTAACTCTGATTCTAATTCCCCTCAGTCTTTTTTTGAATTGCAGGAGCATCTCCAATGTTTCCATGACAGAAAAGCTCATTCAGAACCTTGTTCAAGGAAGCTGCTTTGTGTATCAGAGTGAAAAACACAGCAGCCAGAGTAAAATACGTTTCCTTCTGTGTAGAGCAGCTACAGCTTATGAAGAACAAGCACTTAAATTAGGAGCAAGTGCTACCTTATAAAATCAGGGCAATATTTCCAGCATTTGAAATGCACATTGCTGTCTCTGTTTTGGCAGATCTGTTGCTGCAGTGTTCAAAAACAAATTCATTACTAGTATTGAACATTATAAGATTTAAAATAAAATCTACCTCTACCTTTCTCTGCATGCCTGTATTTTTGTAGGCAATTCCTTCAAACAAGATATTCCTCAAACGAAGCTAATTTTGTTAACACAGCCCACGTTCTTTAGAAAAGCTGTGGTTCATGTTTTTCCATGGAAGAAAATAGTTTGGGAATCCAGTCTGTCCTATGATCTGTATTCTGCATTCCTTTTCCTTCTGCAAGCTTTGAAGAAAAAAAAAAAAATCTTCCAGGTTTTTAGTGAATGAAATGGTAACATGGTCCATTAATTAATTGCCCAGGCTTTTTCCACATATTTTTAAATAAAATTTCACTTCAATTTTGGTTCCCAGAACTTCTTAAGAATTTCAGTAATTTCCTTTTCCAAGAGTATTATTGCTATTGAAGATTCAGGAGGTGATTTCTTGCCAGAAGATGCAAACATACGCACTTTCAAATGTTACTTTTCAGAGACTCATACTATAAAAACATCATATATGCAATATGAATAGCATCATAAGTGTTTACTGAAGATATTCTGAGTGAAAGATTAAATGTTCACTCCATCTAAACATAAACACCTGAACTGATGAAAAAAAAATAAAAGCATCTATTTTGGGATGTCAGAAGCCAAACTGGAAGTGAGGAACAATTTTTGAGGATGTTTGGCAGCACATTAAATGGCAGTGAGTAGAACACCCAAAACTAAGTCAACGTGACACTGAGGAAGGTGCATTTTACCCCTGTCAGACATAAATTTTGATACAATTAACCCACACCCACAAATTTTCCTCTAAGCCTGCTGGTCTACCACTCTCAGTCCTTTATTTAGGCAACTGGGTTGTTTAGGATTATGTTATTAGAATAACTGAAATAAAGTTTTCATCTCTTCAGGTGGTATTTATCAGTTGTTGATTCAGATTTACGGAAAGGTCAAATCTTTGAGTACTTCTGTAGACTGAAACTTCTGTATTTTCCCTCCCCTCAGAAGGATTACAGTGAAACTCCAAGGACACTGCCCAGAAGGATGAGTTTGAACAGCACACTCAAGCTGGAACTGCAACAGATTCCCAGCTGAAAAGTAGATCTAAGTGAATGAATTCTTGCATGACTTCATGCAATATGGTGTCTGATGATGATAAACACCATTGTTCATATAGCACTAGGCCCACCTGGTTCTTTTCTTTGACAGATAACCCTGCTGGAAAAGCAAACCCTCGTCCCTAGTGAGCCACTGGCCCCTTGGCGCAGCCCTGCTGTACAGAAGAGTCGATTTGAGTGAACTTTGGGCAGTGCTGTGCCCAGGAACAGCAGAGTTGATGACTGGGCTGTAGTCTCCAGGCTGTAAGGACCCCACAGTCCTCACACTGCTCGTGGTTACAAACCCCCGGGCAGAGCTGTGTGTTGAACTGGCTGTACCTGGAAATGCAGTTCTGCCTTAACTGTTAAGCAAAACCAAACAACAATTAAAAAAAAACCCAAAACAACCCAAGCCCCAACAATTTTTCCTGTATTAATGACACCTACAGCAGAGAAGATCATGCAAATGGTGGCCTCTTTTTGCATGAACCGGGCTGTCCTTACCCCTGTAAATAACAGCCAAAGAGGAACCAAAACTGGTGCAAGGTGAACTTTGCCATTACATTTCCTGCTAAAACCTCCCAGTGCAGCACAACAATAAGGCCGTGGCCTTTGATAAAGGGAATGAATGCATTAATTAATTTTGCCTGCCAGCTCACCTTACTCACACACACTGACTCAATATTAAACACAACGTCAGGTGCTCACCTCTGAAAAGACACGGCCCTGCTCGTTAATTAGCTCTGCTTGCCAACTCCCTTTAATGAGTTGTTGGATTACTGAATAAACCAGCGTTTGCCTTTCCAGTAAGGAAACTCTGCACTGAGCCTAACGCTTCATCGCCAGACCATTATCTAGTCTTTTCTCCTGCCAACACGTGCTGTAAACGCTCACGCAGCCCGTGCTGATTGGAAATGTCTCTGAATCCTGGGATTTGCCATATATTTCACTTTCACTTCCTAACACTTCCTTTTCTGCTTTCCTAGCCTTTATAACACTTCCAGTGTGCTACAGGCTGGGCTATTTTTAAACGCATTTGACTACTTTTAAATTATTCTTATATTTTCCTTTCACTTGATCAATTTTTGAGGATTATGTACAATTGGTGTTTTGTGATGTAGGACACTGGATGGGGAAGTAGGAGCGTTGATGTTCAGGCAGGACCGAAGCTGTTGCTATAAACTGGGATTTGTAAAGAGCTCCTAGGAGAATGTCTCTGCTCACCAGCAGAAATGTTCCCTGGCTTACTTGTCTTTACACACTGAACCCAGTACAATTAATTAAGGTTCTATAAATTGCTGTTCCAGAGGTTCTCCCAGTTCTCAAACCAAAATTTTACCTTGAGCACTTTTCAAGAAGTATAATGAAGCCTTAAGCAGGGAACAGTTGACTTTTAATGAAGATATTTTAAACAGAAGAGTATCTGCTAATATTATACCTTATCACCTTCTATATTTTCCTATCAAAAACAATTATCATGATGTGAAAGTATTTTGACAACTGATTTTTTTTAATAATTACATCTTGATTTCTTAGACTAGATAATTACAGCTGACCAAAGAGTCAAAGCTCCAAAATCCATTAATTTTAATAGTATTGTAGAACTTTATCAGTTAAAAAGACTTTGTCATACACCTTAAACGTTAAATTAATATATCTTTTCTAGAAAGTATTTAAAACTCTTGTGATATGGCCAAAAGCAAAAAATTGAAATTCTCTTGTGTAAGGAAGAAATAGACATTTCATCAGTGACGTGAATAAAATAAGGGTTAAGTCAGGGGACAGAATGAAACAAAACCCAATTCTTGCATGTCTGAAAACAGAAACACAAGGAGCCCATCTTCCCTGTCATTTAAAATACTGAATTTCAGCCTGTAACTTTTACATTTAATTATCTCACACAGTGAAAACTGGCAGAAGTTTTCAAAATTAATTTCTTATACACAAACTTTTCTTGACAGCCTTTCCAGCAAAGAACAACCTTAATTTTTTTCAAAGATTAAGAAATAAAAACTGATCTAATTTTAAAATGAAAATCACTGTGTAATTTGGGTTTGGTTTTTCTTCTTTTTAAAGCCACAAGCCCAGTTTGAAGATCACTGCTGGTCTTAAAATAGTTTGAGGTGGAAACTGGTACCTACATTTACAGAAGACCATCTAGTTCCTCACTCATTACACCTACCCTGCAATTATCAGCTGTATTTAATATTTCAAGTGTATTTACTCAAAGACATCCTGAACTACTTGTCTTTAACAGTCAACACTAAATCTGCTGCCAAGAATTAATGCAGTCACAACCAACCAGCTGTACAAGTGATATTCGACTGATCCCCACCATTCTGTAGAACAACCTAAGCAGATAAGGAAGATGTAGTTCTGCCAAAAGGCCCAAGTTCAAACAGGAAAAATAGGGCAGAGCAGATAAAGAAGATGCAGTTCTGCCAAAAGGCCCAAGTTCAAACAGGACAAATGCCCAGCACGACCTGATCAATACTTGAAAGCACACGGTCACCTCCAGAGACTTCAGGCTGCAGAGGAACCTCTGTTAATGGAAGAGGAACCACCTGAGGCCACAAGGGCGATTTCACAACAATCCAAAATGAGAGGTCTTTGAGAAAGAAGCAGTAGAATACAAAAAAAAACCCAATCCTAATCCAAACCAAAAAACAAACAAACAAATATAGACCAAAAAGCAAATGAACAATAAGGGAAATATGTATCTGGAAAGAAAATATAATCAAAGGACACTGGAAGAAAGCAAAGGAAACTGAACACAGAGTGGTTTGGTCTGAAATCACAACAGACCAGAACTTTGGCATTTGTTTTTTTCAGGTTGTCTAGGAGCATAAATTCAGACGTGGAAATCCACACAAGAGGGAACATTACACTGAATTTTAAATGTGGAAAATACAGATATTTACAGCAGTGCATCTAAATTACTCAAACGTATTAGGGCAACATTTCTATCATGACTGATCACTCACGCCAATATCTGCAATTGTTCAAGAACACAAGAAAATGTGGATAATTTGCAATATGAATAAATACCTTCTAGACATTATATATCTTGACTTTTTTTTTCTTTTTTGTTCCTGTCAGCCATCACCAGTCACTTGTGATTCACCAAGGCTTCCAACAAGGCTACAGCTCTCCTGGACAGTCCCAGGCAGCTAAGATGTGCTATCAATTTTTAACAATAGAATGAACTTTTGTAAAATGTTTCAAAATGAAAACCGATTTAAGTCTATTCCCCTCCTTCCACCTCCCAAATTTAAATGAAGCTGGCAAAAATTTCTCTTAAAGATCCCATGACAGCCTCATGCAACTTAATCTCTTAAGGAAGATTTAAGGAAGACTGAAGAAGTCCCTCAGATAAAATTAAGGACTTTTAAGCAACAATACAAGTTAAATGGCTCAAAACAAGGCTAAGAGAGGAGGAAAGTCTCCCTGAACCACATGAAATAGTGACCTAATCCAATAAGGAATTCAGGGGTTGCAAACGGGGTCCCAGATTCAGGGCATTAATTTCAAATGCTTCATTTAAAACACAGTTTGCATGAACATGACTGCGTAGAAAAGACGACAGGCTTGCAAAAGCACTCACTGGATTCTCCAGGGAAGGATGCCAGCAGTGCCCCTCGCTCCCGAAACACCTGGAAGTGACTCCAGAGCACGGCTGGCATCGCCCCAGAGGGACTTCTCACATCCAGGGAAGGGCAGGTGTCCCTTGGAGCAGCTGCTGAGCGTGGGAACATTTGCACGAGAGCAAAGCAGAGCAGGAGGGACACAAGGATTCTCCCATCCCGGGAATGGCATGGATTGCCATCCCACAGCAAGTCCCACCCTATTTCTCTCCGTAATTTCAAGCTGTGAGCTGCAGGGACATTCATATCAGCATCAATACCTTGGGAAAAGTGGGGCAGCAGAAAGCACTGCCAGCATCTCATGGCAGAACATGCCACAGTGAGAGCCTTGTTAAATAGGATTAACATCAGGAAATAAAAATAACATCTAGGTTTGGTGATTAAAAAAAACCCCACTGATTTTACCTTAAGAGTCCTCATCTGTTGCTAATGCTAAAACAGTTATCCTTTAAAGAGTTATTTTAAAATCTTTTCAAGCTCTCCAGATCTCCCGCCATGCACACTCTTCAGGGCTGAAGGCACAAAACCTGTTTCTTTGAAGGCATTTATTTAACACTCCACACAAACACAAGTCCAGGCTCGTTCTCAGCTTGCACGTGGTATTTTGGAGCAGTGGTGCACACACATGTGAACGAACTGGGTGCATTCTTTGTCCTCTGCTAAGGGGTCACTTCAAAACAGTGAATAAGACAATGTGAGCTTAATGACTTCTGCCATCTGATATTTCCTATTGGAGCAAAGGAACTCAGCTGTGCTACAGCATTAAACACAACCAAACCATCAGGGACAGCTCATAGGAGGAAACAGGACTGACCTCTGGCACTTCCTCAGCTACCACTGTTTTATTTCTCTGGTAATACAACAAACTGAGCACATCCCTCTTGTGCCCCAGTGTGCACAACGGGCTTGGAGGATGGTTAAATCCTGAGGGTTCAGGTTATGGGTTTTACTTTGTGGGTTGGAGCAGAAGAGGTCTCAGGTTTACAAGCAAGTAAAGCAGCAGAAGGTGTAACACAACCACTGAGACTTCCTTGGGAACAAAACCAACAACATATTCATATAATTTCTTTAGCTTTCTTGTAAATTTTTAAAATTTCTTTGTAGAGTCCTTCAGCACCTGCAGCTTTGAAGCATCCTACAGACAAGGCCAGCACAAAAAATAAGCACATTTAACTTCCTAGGGCCAGCTACAGCTCTCATGTAACACCCTCAAGTAGCACTGAATTACTGGAAATGATAGAACTTTCCTAACTATTTTTTAATTAGTTGTTTTAATCAATTGTAAGCAGTGCCCACTTTTAGCCAGCACAAAGTAAGTTTCTTCACAGACTCTTTTTGGAGTAACCAGAAGATACAGTGGAAATTAAGGCCTGCAAAGCTGGAGAAAAAGAAGATAAAAGGCCAAAGAACATGGACTACTTTAGCATGAAGAGCAAAAAATCAATAACCAATAGAGGACAGAATATTGATTAATGAAGAGAACCATGTAGCTTAGAAGCGATGAAAATTAATTTCTTTGTTTGGTAAAAATGAATAAATAAGTGAACAAGGTTTGTTTCAGCATGTGTGAAAGCTGGGGCTTTTTGTCAGCTACACATTTCTGGGCCAAGAACAAAGTAATGCCTGACTCACATTGAAAAGACCGTGTTGGAGAGAGTTATTTTTCCCCATTTTTGGAGGATTTTGGTAACAGCATCGCTGCTGTTTGACACACCTGTAGCACTGATAATCACCTACAATTTATCCCTGTGGTTCCCTCAGATTATGATGTCTGAAGCCTGGAAAGCGATTGTTCTGAACACTTCAGTGGGCACCCGTTCTGTGCTCATTCCACATCCCCACGGGAGGCAGGCTGAGCTCTGTCAGGCTGTCCCTGCAGTGCCCAACACACCCAAAAACTCACTGGCTTGAGAAAACAATGGAACAAAGGAGCAGCCCAGGGACTCGCCACCCCCACGGGAGAGCTGCACAAAACCAGCAGGGAAGCACACCTGAACGCCTCAGTGGTTTTCCAAGTTTACACCACATTTCTGTAGGAAACAGGGGAGGGTTAAAGTTTTTTGAGGTTTTTCTCTCAGTGAAAACTAAACAGTCTGTACAGTGAAAATCACAGGTTCTGACCTGGCCGGCCTCTTCACCGCTGTCCTACCCTTTGGATCGGTTGTCACAAACAGGAGGGATTTTCTCCAAGGTTTCCATGGGCTAAAAGTCACCTGTGACACTGCAGTTCAAGAACAGGCAGATATTTGGGCTGCAGAGGTCAAGTTGGATGATGTCTGCTACCTATGGAAAACCATCCAAGAATCATGACTCCCACTGGCAAAGCAGAATGATGATGTAATGCAACAATTCCTATTCCTTTGGGGCTTTTTTAATCAAGGCAAAACCACTTCAGGGTGTAATTAAAAAGCAAACTGAAGCAAATTACTAAAAAAAAAAGGCCAAAAAACCAGAATGGCTCAGAAGAGAATCACCATTCCTTTAAAACTGAGACCATGGGCCAGGAAAGGGTAGGTGGGCAACACAGGATTAAAGTGAGGCAAAACCAGGGAAAACCACAGTGCCCCGAGCTTCCAAACTAAGGTCAACACTTGAGACTGCCAGAAAAATGGTGCAAAAAGTACAAGTGGATCTGCTGTACTGTTTAAGTAAAGAATTAGCTGAGGTGCCCAGAGTAATGCTTATGCTAGGATTGTAACTGCCCAGCTGCACTGCAATTCCAGAGCATTCCCAGACATTTGTCTTCCTGCATGAATGCTGACGTGGTCTGAACAGCATTCAGCCTGTAGCATCCAAGGAGCTGTGCCCTCGTTTGGAGAGTCAAAGTGAAATCCTGCTGCAGTTCATAGGATACTTACTGGATTCTCTAAGAAAATTCTCCTCTCTTATTCTTCTGTACCTACTTCAAGGGCAAGCTCACCTTTTGAAGCACACCTATAAAGAAGGGGGCTATTCCCTGTTTTCCCTCATCTCCAATGCTAATCAGAGACAAAGAATCATGACAGCTTTTGAACTGCTCCATAAATTTGGTAGATTTTCCTTCCCAATACTCATTTTTTCTATCTTTCTGTACCTTAGAGGACTGTACCTAAGCTGCCCTCATAATGAAACAGCCTGTTCCTCTGTGGAAAGTGGTGGGGAGGAGAGACTGACACAAAATGCAAAAGGAATAATCAAAGGAGCAGCACAGCCTGTGGAAACTCAGGTTTTCGAGTCTTAGCAGAACTGCCTCGGCTCAAAATCCACACAGGAAAAGAGTATCTGCAGTCCCTGAAGAATTTCATTTGAAAGCAAGGAGGAAACAAGGGCTAGTAAATGCTATTGTTACAGAAATAGCAGCTACATACACCCAGCTATTTCTATTACACAACCAAAATCCTCTGCATTTAATAGAATCCGTGCTTGCACTGCCAAGTTCTGGACTGGCAATTAGGATGGGACATTGAAATGCATTGTTTTACCAGCTCCAAGGCAAGGACAAGGAATGGGATCTCTAATGAGCATTCAGAAAGGATTTTTTTTTCATCTCTAGAAGTGAGAAAGGAAGTTACTACACCATGCTGCAAGCTGTGCCAGAGTATGTGACCCATTATCTGTGAAGAGGTTCCTTATGTCAGAGGCAATCATCAACTTTTCAGGATGTCTGGGGAGGCTGCTTTGTCCTTACACCTTTCAGATTCTCAGGCATAGCTTCTAGAACACCTACACAGATGTGAAAAAAAACTACTGGAGAGAGAGGAGAAAGAATTTCTAGACATACTTAGCAGACAAGTCAGAAACTCTGCGCGCACCACGTTACAGGAAATCAGCACTGAGGGAACACAGATATGTTTGTCTTGGAAGCACGTTGTGTTGACTGCCAAAAATACGTATTTGGCTTTATTTTCCACTCACCTTTATAAATAGCAGGCATGTCAAACACCACCAACCTTTGACTTCTTGGAAAACAAAAGGAAACAATCAATTTGAACAGTCTAGATTTGAAGGGTAAGTAGCAATTGCAAAAGGGACAGGAGGCAGGAAATCATTACTGCACCTAACACTGTTCTTATCCCAAGCCTGTTGATATAAGTTATCATCAAAAGAAAAGTGACCATTTAATCATGTTAACTCCACTTGCAGGGCTCCTGAACTTAGACTTGCATATTGAAGCCACTGCCTTCTTTTATCCAAAAATAAATAGCATAATCCTCTTTCAGGAAAACACAGAAATGCAGTGCTAAATAAAAGAAAAAATTCAAATTTTCTTTATTCATCCACAGATGATCCTTACAAAGACTTTAACAGCAAAATTTTCCAATTTCCATAGTTCAGCTGGAAGCAGCAGCACTGCTAGCAGTGACACTTGGCAAAATGTCTGGGAACACCTAACAGAGACACAGGTAATTGTTTTTTCTCTGCATTTTAAGGTGGCATTGTAAGGGGAGCACTTTTTGCACCCTGTGGCAGCTGAGACAATGAATTAAGATCTGAGCTCTTCTATCAGGGCCAGTCCCAAAGGACAAAACCACTGCATGGCAACTGTTTGCTTTCACCAAAAAATAAGGCAAAAACCCTTTGCTCTCTCAGATACACTGCAAAGGCAAAGCTTAATTTCATCAAGGGCACACTGGCTCCATCGATTGGATTATTCATTTGGTGTAATGGACTTTGCTTTCTTCCTGCAGCCTTCTCAAAACAAGAACAAAATGAAGATAAATCAACTCTCACTCAAGGCTGACAGTCTGTAGATATTTATGGATTGGTGAGCCCTGCAATACAACAGAGGGGAGGTGTTCCCCAAGGATGTTTTCCTCTGCAGTCCTGTTGCCCTCACAGAGGCTCCCCAGCAAAGGAGAGGCCGCAGCCACTGCTCCCTTCAGGTCTGTCTTTGCCATCGCTGATCAAACCCACAGCTCTGCCTTCCCCAGCACAGGAGCCACTTGGGCACCACACCCCACAGTGATCCCTTTTTGATCCTCCAAGCAAAGGCCTCGATGCCTTTTTCCGAGGGAGCACCACCTACGTCATCCCACTTTGCCGCTGGGACAGCTGACGTAGCCTTGATGGAACACAAAGATCACTTTCCCCATCATTATGCACACTGTGGCCATAATGTTGGAGGCCTGGCCTCATCTTTTTCACACAATGAATGAACTGGTTATGCCAACAAACTCAAGGCACTATTTCCAAGAACGAGATTACAGGTTTACCAACTGCCCCACATAACAGCTACACTTTCCGTCACTTATTAATTCTGCAAAAAGGGTTTGACTCACTGTATTGCATCACTGTATTCAGATCAAGGAGAAACTTTAGGCACAACACATTATGGAGAATGCTAGCCTGTGATAATATCTTTGCAAAGAGGGAAAGAAATAAGGAAAGTTGCAGGGCCAGAATTTCCTTTGACTTACAACACATTGTAGCTGTAATTGAGCTAACTGCAAGGAACAAACATTAGTCCTGTGCAGGATAGGTGCAAAATCTCACACCCATTAGTTACTGCGTTCATTTAAATCTGAGGTGCAGCAGCAGAATATATGCCTGCGGTCAGTAAACACTGCCTGCATGTATTTAATGTACTGTCCTAGAGGGAAAAGGGGAATTCAGTTCACATGAAAATAGCCTCCCTTCTAAGAGTTGCACCCTCTGAGGTAAGATAAGCATTGAGAGGAAGATGATGTCCTGGGTAATCACATAAATAAATCAGCACTAACCTCAGAAAATCTCTGATACTACCTAATAGAACAGGCAGGACACTCACTTTCTTCCTTTCCTGGCCTTGCCTTAAAGCACTGCCTGTTACCCAGAGAGAACCTTTCTGCAAGCCATTTAGGACTCTCAAAGGAGCAGGCATCTCATTTTTTTTTTTAAAGCTTTATGGAGAAAATGCATCATGCAATATCTCTCTAGTTTTCCACAAGTACATGAACAAAGCCAAAGTAAATCAGCAAGTGGCACGACATGCCAAAAGCCAGAAACAAAACGGGCAGTGAAATTGCACTTATCACACAGAAAAATCTGAGCCATTCATTTGAGATGCTTATGTTTGGGTAACCTTTGGAAGAATGTTTGCTGTTCCATTATACAAACAATGGAAATATTAGATAAGGAAAATAACCACCATTGCCAAGAAAGCTCCATGCACTCCTTTCAAATCATTAAACATGGAGATATGATTTTATGGAAATATAACATACTGTCTACAGCAGGAGTGTTGAACGTACAGAGCCATTCCTCCCCACCCCAGAGCTCGGGTGGGTCCCAGGAGTGCAGTGCAGGAACCCCTGGACCAGCACATCTGCCTGGCACTGGCCCACGGACATGTCGGAACACAGGAGCCAACTTCAGCCTCCCTAAGGCCAAGCCTTACAACTGGACCCGGCCTGTTGTACAGGAGCCAAAGCAAACCTCCCACAAGTTATTAACACACAACCATCTCGCCTTGATCTCTTCCAGCTGTTCCCAGTCCTGGAAGGCCTCCCATGACAATGGTGTTTCATGTGACTTGGGTCAGACCCAGCGTTTCCCCACGGAACAGAGCTGCAAAAGCCAGACAAGTAACAAGTGCTCCAGAGCTTTCTCTTTCCCTGTGGAGAGCGCAGGAGGAGGCCCCAGGTGCCAACGGGGAAGGTTCAAAAGGAAAGCACCCTGTGCCACTCCCTGTGCTGCCCACTCATCCCAAGGAGTCGGGCACCCCTCTGGCTCCCCCAGGCATCCCCCCCAGAGACAAGACAGGCAAACATGGAATGATTTGGGTGGGAAAGGACCTTTAAAGTTTGTCCAGGGTGTCCCTGCAATGTGCTGGGACATCTTCAACTAGGTCAGGTTGCGCACAGCCTCTTCCAACCTGGCCTTGAATGTTTCCAGGGATGGGGCAGCCACAGACTCTCTGGGCAGCCTGAGCCAGTGTTTCACCACTTATTGTATGAAATTTCCTCCTTATGTCTAATCTATATCAACCCTCCTTCAGCTTAAATCCTTTACCTCCTGTCCTATCACAACAGGCCCTGCTAAAAAGTTTTTCTCTAACTTTCCTGTAGGCCTCCTTCAAACACTGGAAGGCTGCAAAAGCCTCTCCCTGAAGCCCTCTCTTCTCCAGGGAGTACAGACCCAGCTGGGAGACACGTCAGGGGTCATGCAACTGCAACAGCAATTTCCAAATGAAGGAGCAACCAGGACCCCTCTTCCTTCTTAGCCATGGAAAGAGTCAGCCCCTTTGCCAGGCACAGATCCCTGGGAGCCTGCTGGGGCACTTAGAGGGCAACCAGTGCTCATTGATGGGACCACAGGAAAATGTCAACTTATCCAGGCTCTCACCAGCTCAACCACGCTTGGTGCTGCATGAACAACGAGGTGAAATATGAGTTTAAAAGTTCTCTGTGGGGTTTTTTTCCCAGGCAAGGTAGGCAAAAACCCTTCGAGGCCTTGGCCCTGACAATGCTGAAGGCTTTTTTCATGGGGAAGGTTGTTTTCATTGTTCAAACCAAACCTTCCGTGTGGAAAGAACATGTACAAATAAGGGCTAGATGTGTACTTGGAGCTTGGCTGCTGGCCTGGGGGTGTTGACAAATTGGCCTGAACTACAAGAGATGTTTTGACACCACAAATAAGGACGAGGAATTAGGCAGTGTGGTGATCCGGAGAGAGGATGAGCGGGTCTGCTCTTACAGGGCTTTTAAGATGATGCTTTGATGGTTTCCAAAATACTTCAGCTCAACATCACAAAGAAACTCCTAAAATTTACTTTCCAAGAGTTAGCAACACTGCTTTTAAAAAAATTGTATCAGTCAAATAATATTCAACCTAACCTTAAATTTAAAATAATTTAAGAAAATCTTAACTTATAGATAGTACTTGGTGGTTTATACATGATCAAGTGTATTCTTTTACCAGCAGCAAAAATGATGCAAATTCCAATTTCTTTACATTCATGATCTATTTTGATGATGTGTTTTCATAAATTTCAGTCTCTGACAATCACAGAATCAATTATTTTATATTTCTATTTTAAATGTCTATTTGTCTGAATCAAGTACTTTTCATTCCTTTCCCAATTTCTTTCTAAATTCTTTACACCTCTGTAGCTAATTGCACATAGTGATGCACCTGACTGAAATTCAGTATGAACCAGCAAGAGTAGCTTCAAAATAGACTATTAAGTTATTAAAGGTGCATTTTTATAGGAGCAAGTGTGAGGAACCAAAACTAACGAATATTAAAAGCAACTGGTTAGTTTTGTTGCAGTCAGTCTTTCATCATCTTTTACCTCATCACTAAAGTTGTGAAGGGCTTTCTAGACTGCAATAATGAAAAATAAATATACACCTACACAGTTGGCCTGATCGATACTTGGTCTCTATCCTCCACACAACAAATTTGTATTTGAAAAGAGAAAGCAACCTCTCTGGTATCTCAACTAAGGGCAGTCATGGTGATTAAAAAGTCAACTTCTACAGTAGAAATATGATCCCTCAACTGCTAATTGATACTGCGTCTTTCCTTAAAGTCTCTTTTTCTATCAAAAAGAGATTCCACGAGCTCTCATAAAAATATCACAGCTGAAATGCTCTCCCCCAGTGCACTCGACCAGCCCATTCTTAGAACCTTAACCAATTTGGTGTCCACTGAACACCAACAGGAAAACCTCTCCTGTAGTGCTGTAATGTCATCACCCAGGTGTAGCAGCAGCTTTTGGAGCGGCTGTTTTGGGCCTGGTTGCACAGATATCACCATGGAAAGGTTCTTCCTTCATACAGAAAGGAAAGAAGCATCACCGTGCCATGCTGGGGCACTGACCAGTCTCCCCAGGGAATGGGCACGGCCCCAAGGCTGCCAGAGCTCCAGGAGTGTTTGGACAACGCTCCCAGGGATGCACAGGGTGGGATTGGTGGGGGATCTGTGCAGGGCCAGGGGTTGGGCTGCATGATCCCTGTGGGTCCCTTCCCACTCAGGCTATTCCATGGTTCTAGACACAGCTTCACTTTTTGAACACATTGGAAATTACAGCATTCAAGTATTTTAAGCAAAAAATCATGGAAGTTAATTCACTAACATGACCCTATCACAAATAAACATTTTTATAACATGAAGTGAATGTAGATGAAAAACTTCCTGTAAATTGGTGGGTGCTATATAAAATTGTGGGTAAATATAGTTAAGTATTGGAAAGAGTGGATTCCAGTCTCATTTGGTATTCATCCAACTAACTCATCCCATTTTACCAGCTGTCCTTTATAAGGTATCACTGATGCTCCAGTGGGCCTCGGAGACTCCAATTGCATGGAAAATTATACAACTGTCATCACAGCTCTGCCCAAGGGGGGATTCAGCATTGTTTTGCAAAGTGACAGAGCTACATCCTGCTTATATGTGGTATTCCTAGAATAATGAAAGTGAAACTAATCTGAATATAAATATTTTTAAAGAAAATTCGAGTCGACACATATTTGTATTTTTTCATATAAATTATTTCCATAGATTTTTGGGAGGTTCTTTTTATGAGCACTTTTCCTTATAACATAATCACTTTAATGCAGGAAATCCCTTAGGCATAGCTGGGAGCTGGGATCCACACTGACCCTACAGCTAAAGGAGCGATCAAAGAAAGTTTAAAGAAGAGACTGAAGTCTTGCAATCCATAATAATACCATTAACTCATTCAGCATGCAAATATTATTCCACTCAACACTGAGACTTCCACAGCTCTACACTGAATTAAGATATGGTAAATGTATCTTCACAGCAGTGCCAGTGACATTTGAGTTACACATTTGATGTCTTACCTGGAGAAGTTCAAGGCCTTTAAGACAAAAGGCACTTCTAAGTGTGGTTGATCCTAGCAATCCATAGGTGGAACATCAAATATTAACATGGGAAATGAAATGAGTAAACTCTGAGCTCATGACTACTTCTTATTTTCTAAATATCAAGTAAACCAGTAAATTCATATTAGGGCACATTTTACCAAATTATCACATCCCTGCTGCCTGGAAACATCTTTTCCTCTGTTCCGGTAACTATTTCAGCAACATCCCACAAAATTACAAGGACTTTATGAAGATAAATTCTGAAAAAATCTTACAAGGCAGGGAAGAACCAAGTTCTACAGTCAGGTCCTTTTCAAAATTTCATTCATATTCCCTCCAGAAAAAGTCCTTTTGGTTTCTTGAAAGAAGTGCCTGCAGTAATTCTTATTCTATGTTTCCCATAAAAACATATTGGATGTGCTACACACCAAAGTATGAAACCCAAAGGAAACTCAGTGAACTGTGCTTCACCAAAAAGAACGTGCTGGTTGGAAAAGTGATTTTCTGGCATTGTAACAAATTGTGGGGTTCCACAAAGGTATTTAGTGGGGAATTCACATTTTATTGCAAATACCAAAAGATAAAACTTTTATGTCAATAATTTATTTGCAAATTATGTCTACTTGATGTCAAAATTCCATTTCTTTCCTGTAAGAATAATCACATCTTCAATATCCTCTTCACTGTATTTTAACTTTCTTCAGTGAGCTTGGAAATAGGAAAAGCAATGGCCAGGAACTTTAAACACATGCTTATATTTGCCACAGGCCTCTGAAGTTTCTCTGTTATGGATACTTTCAACTGAAAATTTCTGAGTTTGACAAGACATCTATCAGAGAGATTCTCTCCTGAAACAATTTTCGCAAGCAAAAAAATTAAAAGCAAGATGTAAACTTCATGTGAGTGGGAATTCCTATTATGTGATCTCCTTGAAAATTAAAACCCAGCAGAGTCTTCATGATTCCAAGGCTATGCTGATTGCCATTTGAAGCTGGAAAGGTTTTTCCCTAATGCACAAGTGATGAAGTGCACGTAATGCTTAGAGGAAAGTTACCTTATCTGCAGTATCAGATATAGATTACTGCTGGAGTCAGCGTGCCACACTGCTTGGATCCATACGCCCCGCTCCGATATGAGGAATTAAGTTTCCCTGATGTCATAAATTGAACACATCGTGCAATTAACATCTCCTTTGAAGTTCACATTGACCAGGTAACCACTAGAATGAGCTGGCAAAACTTGACTGAAGTCACCGACATGAACTCGGCTCAGCCAGGCTGAGACTCCAGCTCTGACATTCTGCAAACGTAGAGTTCTTGAAGCTGAGACATTGAGAGCTGCTCCTCCGGGACCCCTCAACTGGTGTCATTTATGGTATCACACTACAATTGACATGTTTGTGATAGCACCAATAATTCTAGACTTTGAAGCATTTAAACAGAGGAGGGAACAAAATGACTAATTTTAGAAAGAAGAGAATGGAACAAAGCCAAGACTTCTATCTTCTTGAAAAAGAAAACTTAAAATGAACATCTTGGCTACTTTACAAGACTGCAGAAATACTATACACTGAAAGACTGCGCAATTTCCAAAAGTGTTAATACTCCTTGGACATGAAAATACAGTGACAAAAATAAAATTCTTAGAACGAAATAGAATTTTACTTGCACTGAAAGAGAAAGAATTGGTGATCTAGCAAATTGTATGAGGAGAGGGAAACATTCCACCATTGTCAATGCTTTATGGGGAGATATTTGGTACGAGCATTAAAACCCAAACTAATAAATGATGATCATGTAAAGAACTCCAAAAACACTAGAAAAATAGGTACTAGAAAGTTATGATTAGTATTAATTATACATACAATAGAAGTCCAACTAATAAAAACATTGATACAATCACAGACTGATGATTTAAGAAAAACTAGGGGAAAAAAACCCTAATGGTAATAAAGTTAGTTAAGCAACATATATATAAAAACATATTGATCTACAAAGTAACATAATGTGCATCTCAAAAGATCATTTCATGCTCTCAAGATGTCCAATTACCTAGAAATTGTTTAGAAGCAACTATTTTGCACCTTCTTACCCCCAAGAGCATAGCGGTTCAAGTCTCTCAGCAATGCCGTAAAACACGTGCTGATTTTTTGTGTCATTTTAAAGAAGAATAAATGCATCCAGCTGTTAGAAAAAAAAACCACTTCTTTTACTCATGCCAGCTATAGCTATAGCTGGGGCTGGTTTACCTTCTTTCTTAGAAGATTCTTGTTTTATTATTGTTGGGAATAATGGCAGCACCATGAGAATTCTGTTCAGGTTTGAGCCAAAACCTCTTTCTTTCACTGTCTGCAGAGCACTTAGGCAAAGTCCCCTAACTGAGGTGAAGCGAAAAGCACTTACCTTCTGTTGGTGATGTCTTCAGATGTCTGCAGAGCCCCTCTGTTTCCCCATATGTCTCTTTAATTTTTACTACTGCTTCTGTCCCTCGGAGTTCCATGAGGGAGCGCAGTTCCTGCAGTGTGCACCCAAACTCTCCTGCATGGTTGGCCTCGTTTCTTTGGTTCTTGGAGTAAAAATCGCTATTTGTCATGTCACCCATTGTGGCTGGTTATATTGCTCCACTCGTTGTACTTGATACAATCTTAAAACTGTTTAAAAATTGAAGGGGAGGAATCTTGGAATTCCAACCTAAGAAATTAAAAAGAATCCCGCGTGTGTCCGGCGAGCGACGTGGAGGATGCCCCAGGCGTGGAGGGTGTCCCTGACTGACTGGAGGTCACAGAACGGCTGCTCTCAAGGCTGCAGACCAGCTCCACTCCATTCACCATTTCCCATTATGTTGCACCCAAGCTGTAGAATCTACATGGTCATTTCTTCCTCTGGACCTTTGGGAACAAGCAGAAAGGACTCATTACAGGAGGGCGTGACAAAGGCGATGTCAGATGGGTCCTGTCATTTCAGAGGAGCTGTGCAGGACCGCGGTGGGGTGTCCTGGGAAGTGCTCCAGGTCGGCAGCATCCACACCAAGGACAGCACCCGCTCTGCCTTAGATAAAGCTCTCCACAGCTCAAGCACCAATAGCAGCGCTGCCCGAGAGCAGCCGCTAAACGAGATGAGTCATGAATATTGATAAGCCAGCGATTAGCCCGGCATGCAGGATGCACCCCCAGTACGTGCTCTGCTTCATCCAGCCACGCCGGGCTGTCCTCTGAGCAGAACAAAGGCTCTCTGATAAGGCTACGAGGTTCAAAAGGGGTTAAACACTACCAGTTCTCATAATGGGTTAAAGCAAAACTGGTTTTCAGCGCAAGGGCAGTGAAACTGGGGGGAAAAGCCGGAGCCACCATTTCCAATGCAGAATATATTTAAATATATTACATCTTGCAGCCTTGCCTTCTGTGCAAGTGAGCATAGCCCAACAGGGAGGGAGAGCACTGGGATGTCTGGGTTGGCACAGGCAGAGCTGCTCCTCAGCCAGGCACCCACCGTGTCCTTTCCCCTGGGCCCAGGCACCAGCACTCAGAGACACGCACACAGGGTGGTGCTGGGCTCTCTCTTTCCTCTTTCCTTCTATTTTCCTTTTTTCCTTCTCTTTTTTCCCCGTGTGTACTGTTGAACAAGTCCCGTTTGGACCATCTGGGAGACAGTTGATTACTTGCTAAAACCAGCCTTTAAAACCTGTTTCCCTCTTCCCATATTCTAATGAAGTTGGTTTAAATACTGCTGAAACCAGCTATTATATTTGGCACGCAGAGTTTTAACAGAGATTAAAGGTTTCTTTTTTGCCTCAAGCGGGTTAGTGAGAGGGCACTGTCTAATCTATAGGTCTCAGAACAGTTTTCATAATAAAAAAGATCTTTCAAAGGGCACACCAGCAGCCTAATGACTGAGCAACCTGTCACAGGCAAAGGGCACATGCTGAACTTTCTAGGCACATTAAAACACAGTGGAAATGAGTACCCATGTAAAGCACAAAGAGGATCCCGATGTGTTTCAAGTCCCAGTTTTATGTTTGTGCAATAATTTTAGTCGCCCACCCACCTACAGCTGCCCAAACACGTAGGTTTGGTATTTCCACTGTCTAACCACGGTGCCACTGCTCTGCAGTGACAGAGATCAGGCCTGCATGAGCTCTCATTTGGAGCTGCCTAACGTACCTTGCTCAATTAGCAAAACTGAGCACCCTCATTTACAGCCTCAAACCACAACATTCCTTTGATTTCTGTGGAGGGAAAAATTTTAAAAAGAAAAAAAAAAAAAAAAAAGGATGTACAAGTTTCACTAGGATGTTACAGACCACGATAAAAATAGAAGCCAACTGCTATACATTTCTTCCCCCTATCCTATTTATTGATATATATTCTAGTGCTAAGGACTTCTGCCACCCTAACTTTTCCATATTGCTTTTCACATTCATGAGAATTGCAGCACAAAACGTGGTTTACAGTGAACAACAAAGAGAAACTAGAAATAGTAATTAAAAAGGGCCTTTGTGTGCCAAGCCATAGCCAAGGAGGTTGTGAACCACGCTGAACTCTCCGTGCCTGCATGCTGGGCAGCGTTGTCTCAGCCCATCCCCAGGTAATCCTCCACGTACAGCAGGAAGAAAAGACCTTACTCACACTATTGCTTTATCTGTTTGTAAACAGGATGGATCAGTATTCTGAACAGAAATAGCATCAGCCTGCAGCATTGTTTTGAAAAAAATGGCAGGACAGAAATGTCACAGATGCCCAGTCAAACAGGCTTCATCCCAGGAGGAACTGGATGGCCCCAACCTCCGCTGACAACGGGCTCCTCCTTCCTACCAGCAGCATTCCAGGCTCTTCCTGCTGTCATCCCTGGTAACTTGCTGCTGACAGCCACATCCAAATGCAGATTGAGATCTGATTGTGGAAAGGACTGTGAGACAACAATAATAATAGCAAGCAGCTGAAATAACAGGCTGCCATTTACTTCCAGTGGCAAAAAAAAAAAATCCGTTCCTAAGTGCAGTTCAAGATTTTGAAAGCTGGGCATCTCTAACAGCCATGATTTTAAGGAAAAAGAACACAGCAAAAACCCTACTACTCACCTAACAGAGAATTTATATGACTCTGCTAGTCCTGTGAGCTTTTTAAACATTGCTCTAATAAAATAAAATCGTTCTTAAGCTGCTCCATAACACCACAGAGAAAAGGTAATTTTGAGTATTTTCTGAGGACAGCGATCTCCCAATTTCACCTGTGATGCAAAGGGTACAAAACAGCATCAAAGACATTTTTCACATGATCCTTCTGTGGGATGTGTCCACCCCTCTCAATCAAAGCACCTCTTTAGGCTCACTGTGCTATCACTATAAATTAATATATTTGCTTCTATTCTTAGAAATTCATTGTCATTTGTCAGCCACAGCAAGACAGTGCTGCTGCTTTTCAGCGTGAGTCATTTGCCTGCTTAATTTTTAATTTCACCTCCAATTAAATATTAATCAATAAACAACAAATATGAAGTTTACACTTCCTTCAGTGCTTCAAAAACAAATCACTGGGAGTCTGTGCTGCTCATGACTCACCTAATGCTGTGCCACCAGGGAGACACCACCTCACGTTTCTGAAAGGCAGATGGTGAAACACAGCAGGCACAGAGCGTGACTGACATTATTCCCTGATAGTGCATCTCCCTAATCCCGTGGAACAGGATATGCAGGCTCCATCCGAGCCCTGGATCTCTCCTAGGAAAAGCCCAGGCACCTCGGCAGGACTGGCACACGACCACCTCACCCCTCCCAAGCAGGGAATATTCCTTACCAAAGGCTGAGGATCTCAGAAGTTGTGGCTGCACGTGGCAGTAGTCCCTCTGGGGGGGCTCGGCATCTCCAAAATACCTCCAAGTACCGGAATGGGTGAAACTTAAGGGTCTTGTCCACAATAAATCCAAGTATTGCACTAGGTTTGGGTGGGGGTTCTTTTGTTTGCTGGTTTTTGGGGGGAGGGTTTGGGAAGGGACTGCTTTACAAAACATACAGCACTGATATTTTCAAAATGTAGATATATCCTAGGTGAGCTACCAAGAACTCCTGACGTTAAAAAAGCAGGTGGTACTGGTACATTTTTCAATCAGAATGAGCAGTTAATATGATTTAATATCCTAATGACCCAATAAATAAAGAGAACTCAATTTCAGGCTCTGGGTGCTGCTTTCACTGCTCCATCTGTGGTGGGCTTCAATGATTTAATTTATAACCAAATGCCTCCCAGCACATAAAGAGGCACCAGCCCCAAATCCTGAGGGCACAGCTTTCCACACCATCCTAGAACAGGATCACTCCCTCCTCCATCAGCCACCTTTGGTCTCATCATTCCCTATGAGAACAACTTACAGGGAAAACACTCCTCCCTCAGACAGGTTCAGCAAAAGAGAAATAAAAGCTCCCCTAACTGCGAAACTGATTTCACACACACTGTGTTTGTTCTCCCAGACAACAGCAGTCGCTTTTCAGGAAGGTTATTTGTTTTTACTTATTCTTACCAACGCTCCTGAAACAAGCTTTACAAAAAAGAAAACTGAGTAAAAGATGTCCCAAAGTGCAGTTTGAGAACAGCAATATCCTGTGGAGCAGAGGTAAAATCACAGTCCACTTAGATATAATTCAGGTAAGAAAAGATGGACTACTAGAACACCTGAGTAAAACACTATCCTTATTTTCCTCCTTAAAAAGTTAGAATATAAGTCTTCACCTCAGTCTGGGATTTTGTCAAAGATGTCACGGGTTTTTGTTGTACAAATGCAACACAAACTTGAGCTGGTGGTTGTTGGGTTGGGTTTTTTTTCCAGAGTGGCTGTGTCTGGGGGAACAGGCTTCCATTCCTGTAGAGCCCAAGTCAAATATTTTTCATATTCTAGCTGCTTAGAGGAAATGCATGCCAATTAAAACAGAAGCAATTTGGATGAGCTAACTGCAGGCCTGCTGGGAAAACTATTCTTTGATTTCCCTAATCAGGAAAAGTCTCATCTTGGAAGCTTGTAAATATTTTCACAGTGTGTTAGAATGGAGATATCATCCCCAAGTATTCTGACATCTGATTCCATTTGGGCTTCTACTGGCAGAAAAGTTAATAATGCAATGAACCACATCTCACCAGATCAGAAGCACAAGACTTGCATTTCTCAGTCCTTAAAAGTCTGGACAAAAAATGGATTTATGATAAGTCCAAAAAAATTGGGATATATTCATAATTTCACTATTTTTTCTAAACTGTCACGTAAAGTTATGGGAACTCTGATCTCAAAATGTGCTGATGGGGGAACTGTTTGCATTACAGGATAAAAGGTGATCACTCCCAGCCAGGACAGAGAGATCAGCAAAGCCCACGTTCTATTCCCTCCTCGTGCAGCTGGAAGGTGGCACCCAGAGCTGTTTCCCTGTGAATGAAACTCATGGAATTAGCAGTTCCCACCCTTCCATATGGAGCATTACTGTTCCATTTGGACTATTATTTGGCTGTAGATAAAATTCTAGCTGGGCCCTATAGAGAATCCTCGAGTAAGGGGGGGAAAAAAAAAGCACTGAAATGTCACATTTTAGTGAGTACAAGGTACATAACCAGATTCTTCTGCATTAGAGATACCACTCCTGATAAAACAGGACTGGAAGCAGATTTAAGGGAATTTTTCCTTAAGTCTGAGCAAAACCATCTCAGAGGGTTCTTTGAGACTACAATTCCTCCACCTCTGCCGTGAGGTGCTGATGGCAGCAGGGCAGCAACTGATGGCAGGGGATGAAAAACTCCCAGCAGAGCTCTGCAAGGTGAAAAGAGTTGAGAAGGAAAGCCACAACCTGCTCTGTAGAAGTCTCCAGATGTGTGAAATAAATCAAGTGTGACCCAGTTGTGGCACCTTTTGCAATTTCTTGTTCTTTTCATGTCCAAGACAAAATGTCCACCCATTTGTGAATATCCTCTTTGGGGACCGGGATGAGAAATGGATTCTCTATCCAGCAGTCAACAGAGCTGATCAAATGCACCCAACAATGCTTAAACTCACTCTCTTAAAAAAAACCCAACATTGACTTTGAAGCTTAATTATCAGGAATGCACAAGATGCAGAAGGAACCAAAGAAAAACACCATCTGAACAAAAGCCATTAGCACCTTCAAAAATGTGAAATTTTTGTTTAATACCAGGAAGCCAAGAGCAGGTAAAAAAAGAGAAACTGAACTTTGTAGCTAAGTCCTGTCTGAAAATATTCCTGTCTTCATCCCTACTTTTCTTCATGAATTACAAGTTGCCTGAAGTTCATCTGTTCATCCACAGAGAAGCTGCGGCTGCCCCTGAATCCCTGGAAGTGTCCAAGGGCAGGCTGGATGGGGCTCGGGGCAGGAGATAGTGGAAGGTGTCCATGCCTGTGGAAGGGGCTGCAATAAGATGGTCTTTGAGGCCCTTTGCATCCCAAACTAGTCTGGGATTCTGTAACCATTCATTCATGATAAAAGCACACAAATGAGACATTGGATGCTTCATTCAGTTGCTGTTCTTAGACAGAAATATACTTCCCCTGATAACGGGATGACATTAGGAAAACGAAGATATTTTTAAAAAATATTACAAAATTGAAACACTGAGGAAAAAAAATCCCAGGCAACTACCTGTTAAAATCCCTTAAGAAGTGTTTCAGTCCCTTCAGCATGAACCCACAGCACCAGCCAGCTGGGACCTCTTGCACCAGTTCTGTTATCAGGTAGGACAAACAAAAAGGATTCCATGCCTCTTGTGAGACACTGTTGGATATCTGAAGACAACAAAGCCATTGTCACAAAAGAAATTTTTATTAAAGGGCCACAAAATATCCTTAATTTCAGTTACACAATTTTCAGCCTATTTACTTAGGACTTCTACCAAACCGAATCAAACTCTTGCACAAATTTGATGATTTTTTCCGTGCTGTACTGATACAAGGAGGGAAACTTAAATGAGAGTTGTGAACTAAAAGTACTCGCAGTGCCTGCTGCAGTGCACAGTCATGCACTCCACTGTTTGATACCAGCCTGCCTTCCTCTGCTCCTCATGGCAATGGCTCCAGCAAAGCCAAATGAGCTACTGACAGCAACAAAACTGCTTTAAAGGAATCCATCCAGTCCCACTAATAAGGAAATTACTCTAGCACTGACTGCTGCGGGACTGGATCAGGTCCTGCAGATGAATCCCTTCCTCCTCTGATGCCAGAACCTCTGTATGAGCCTCACTGTCTGCCTGCAGAGATGGGATCTGCCCTGCAAAGAGATTTTTCCAGCAAAATCTGTACCAGCCACCAGTTTTAAGAACCCTCTCCCATGCCCTGCTAGTGCTAACATGAATTTATTTTGTTTTGCTTTCAGTGCTAAAATGAAAGGTTATTTTTCATTAACCACTTATTCTCTCAAGGCTCCAATTCCCCACTGCAAAGCAGGTTTGGGGTTTCTGTTATTCCCTGCCTTCCTACACACCACATATTCCCACTCTTTGGGGTTGTGCTTTTGGCACTGAACAAAGACCCCTTCGACACCTCTGTAAGCTTTAGAAAATTCATGTTTTCATGTAGAACTGCTCTGATTTTACACAGAGACTAACACAGCACAGTTGTTCCAAGGAATGACAACTGCCAAATTGTGTTATCAATTTGATCAAAAACACAGCTGGGGAAAAAACTGAGGATACTCAGACTTCAGACACTCAGGTATCATTAAATAAAGTAGTTGGGAAAAAAATAATCTAAACTAAATGCTCTAAAAGCAGTAGGTGATCACAGAAGGAACACATCGCAGCACAGATTCCTGCATGAGTTACAGAGCTGGGGAAAAGCCTTTTTTTTTTAGCAGAAAACACACAAAAGATGCACTGCACTGACAGTACGTCACAGAGGGATATTAGAGATCAGCTCATCACGTTCATCTCAAGGGCAAAAGTTTCAACATTTCTTCCATTGGGCAGCGCTGCCTTTTTTTCCCCCCCATAATTACAGTTATGCTCCAGTCCATTATTGACCAGTACCCACCCAGGGGACAAGGATAAAAAATCCTATTACAAAAAAAGAGCCCAAACTCACCAGATACTAATTCAGATATTTTCTTTACTTTGCTTCATTAATAGCAAATTATTGAAACATAAACACTAAAAAGATGAGGCATTCTACATCTGTCCTTCATCTGTGAGCTTTACATACCACCAGATTTCTTAACTCTAGAATCTGAATTACCTTGTGACCTTTACCTGGTATCAGCTTGGTGCACACAATTTCAGGGAGTTCAAGAAGTCTGTGTGCCTAATATCTGATTATACCTCATTTTTATCAGAAAATTCCCAAGAACATCTTAAAAGAAACAGATTGTCCCTCTCCTTCCAACAAATGGGATCTTAGGCTTGACAGAGACTGATTAAAGCTGAGTCCCCCACCTAAAATTTGTGGACTTTTGTTTAGCCTCTCTTGAGAATGGATACAAAATTTGGTTCCTAATGATTACTTTTTTTTAGTCCACTACTAATCATAGTACTACTACTAATCATAATTTCATTATAAAAATATTATACAGCCTCTCTAACTTTCATGCCTTGAGACTACCCAAATATTTAATGCTGTATTGGAAGCTGCCATTTCTCCTGATTAGTCACATCTACCTTGACTTCATTTCACCTTCCTTTCTCAGATTTTTTAGCAATTTAGCAATATTTTGCAGAGACTTTCAATCCTAGACATTGAGACTAATGAAAAAAATCTTATCTGTGTCTGAACCATCTATCAGGCTTTTAATCAATAAGCTACAATTTCGTTTTGTGACTCCTCTGCACAGAACTCTGTGCTCCCACCTCTACCTTGGGGGCTGCATCAACCCACGACTGCTTGGAGAGTTCTTAAATGGGAGTTGAAATATTTCCAGTCCTGGACAGGACATGGTCATAAAAGCAGTCTCAAAGACTTAAAGGAGGCCAAATTTTATTTCTTTTTTAGTAAGCTGGAGATAATTGAAGCCTTTTCCTGCCTTATTAGGAGCACAAGGACGAGGAAACACAGTGGAAGAGCACTCAGTAATGTGAAATATTATTTTGATGGATTACTTCTACTAAAAAGTTGACAGGTATCATGTTTTCCATAAATATGGATCTATGGGATAACAGAGAGAATAAAAACCTGAGGAAATCCATGACTGGTCAGCTGCAGAAAAATGCATTTTGTTGTGTTGTGGTCTGAACTCTGGAGGCTAAAGCACCCAAACCAAACCTCGTTGGATCACATGGCATTTCTTTACCCCAGCTCAAATTGCAAGGATAAATCCGGAATGAAAACTGAACCCGTGCCAGTGAACAAGGCAGACAGGTCAGTGGTCCTGTACCTGGTGACAGGGTCGTGCCTCTTACACAGAAAATAAAATGGTTTGGGATGGAAAGGACCTCAAAGCCCATCCAGTGCCACCCCTGCCATGGCAGGGACACCTCCCACTATCCCAGGGTGCTCCAAGCCCCGTCCAACCTGGCCTTGGACACTTCCAGGGATCCAGGGGCAGCCACAGCTTCTCTGGGCACCCTGTGCCAGGGCATCCCCACCTTTATTGTGAAAGATTTCTTCCTGATAACCATCCAAACCTGAATCACATCCAGCAGGTGAAAGCCCCAGCAGCTGATTATTTTACTAAAAACACCTGCTGAAAGGAATGGCTGATTGCTTAGGGAGTCATCCAGGTTCTTCTAAAACCTTCTGGAAATGTCTTGCCACATAAACCACTTACAGGCAAGATTAAATCCAAACATTTTTCATAAAAGTCTTTTCCTATTTTAACATCTAATGCCACACTACTGTGGGATGATCAGTGTTGACACTCGTATCCCTAAGAAAGGAGTTCAAAATTCTATATAACAACCCAAGGGAGACCATTAAGGGAGAAGAAAAACCAAAAAAAAAGCCCTGGCCTTGTTCTGCTGTTTCCTCTGTCCCTCTGTCAGCCTCTATCACATAAATCACCCAGCCAGCAGCAGTGAAAAGGACTGGCTGACTATTGTTGGCCATGTCAGACTAGAAAAGTAAAGAAAATCAAAGCAGATTAAGAGACCTTTAGCCAAAAGACAGGAGACCACAGCACAGCCCTACAAAAGTGGAATCAGATTGCTGTATTTAGCCAAAAATGCTTAATTTCAGTATTACACATACAATAATGCCTTTTATCTAAGAGTGGCTTCAAGACTGATAGCAGAGAAATCCATTTTCCAGGAGTTACTCATATTTTTCAGGTGCATGTGATTGCTCAGCAGATGAAATTCTGAGTGGGAAAGAGATCATGAGAAACAGATGGTCCAGGAAAAAAAAAAATTAAAGAAAAAAAGGTGAAAAAAGGAAAAAAATACCAAACAAAAAAATCCCACCCCAACAAACTAAACCAACTTCCATTCCAGTTTGAATTTGCAAGGCAATGTTCTGCCACCTCGGTTTCACTGTCAGAGGCACCTTATTATAATATTAAGTAGAGTTATAAAGACATGAAACCAATGCTGAAGCTTTTAGTGCAGCACCACTGGCTGTTAATGAGATCCAGAAAATCCAGCATCCATGCAAAGTAACTTCAAGCAGAATAATAAAAGTGGAAAAACACAAAATACAAAAGAAAATCAAGTGTCTCGTAAAATCCCCCTAACAATATACTGTTATTTAATTACTAAATAGAAATATATCCAAAAGAAAATCAAGTGTCTGGTAAAATCCCCCTAACAATATACTGTTATTTAATTACTAAATAGAAATATATCCAAAAGAAAATCAAGTGTCTGGTAAAATCCCCCTAACAATATACTGTTATTTAATTACTAAATAGAAATATATCCAAGTGGAATTAGAAGAGGCATATGTTTCATATGCACTATTCCCATAACAGCTAAAAAAGCAAACTGCATGCTATAATCTGGTTTTCTGAACATATATCTATATTTTCTTCTTGTTAACAGTGAAAAGAACTTTTGCATCCTTTCCTTAAAAAGAAAAAAAGCTTAAATTCTCACATAAGACCGGGCTATTTTGTTCTTGGGATGAGATGAAGTTCACTAAAATGAGAACAGAGAGACCAAATTATAATTAACAGAGACCATCTAAGACAGATTTTTGTTGCCCCCTGCATATTTTATGACAAGAGATCATTTTACTTAACTAAATGTATCAACCCAAGCCTGTCCTGCTGTGTGCCTGTACATTACATAGCATGTCTACCCATACTCATTTATCAGAATTAAAAATCAGCATGTGAAAGTAAAACAAATTTAAACCCAGCTTTAATAGGTTATAAATTACTAGGAATGAAACTACCAGTAGTTTAACACCACCAGTACACAGAGTTGAGTTCCTATAAAATTTGACATCTGTTTAAATCTCCTTTATGCCACTCTCAGAACGTCATTATGCAAGTACCAGAGGTAAAAAAACTCTTTAGCTTCAAAAGCTACACCTTATGGAAAGTTGTGAAATATAAGTTATGTGGTAGAAGCTCTTTCCCTTCAAAAGCACATATTTGCTTCAAGCATATTGTCTCTAAAAGCATATATTTTTCCCCTCAAAACAATCCACATAAATAATTTTTACAGCTTATAAAATTTCCCTTTAAAAGGTGAAATATCCTATCTTTGTCTCCAAAGAGAGATCCAAACCTTGACAGCCTTGAATTCCAGCTTCACATGCAAACGTCCTCAGCCACGAGCTTGCAGGTAATATAAAGTTAGAACAATAAATTGCAATTGAAATGATAATTTGGGAAGAGTTTCCTTCCAGGCTTTGCAGAAAATGGGAGAGACAACATCCACCTCGTCTGCCCCCAGCTGAAATCAAAGCCAAGAGCCCCCACCATACCCCCAGCTGGCTGATTTCTCTCACCTGCCATGAAAACCACATGTGATTCTCCTTCCCTTTAATCAGGGGAGAAGAAAGGGAAGCGCTTGCATAGGATGGAATCTAACAGCTACCAGCACATTTCTAATCTCTAAGAAAATCAAATCTAAACATATGTTCTCCACAGTGATTTCTAACCAGGAACACCTCCACTGCCAGGCAAGAGGAGCAGAGCTGCTGGAGAGGTGAGGCTGCACCACGTAAATCCATGTGAAAGGATGATGAGAGGGAAAGAAACATCCCCCCAGGACTCGCTTGTACAATGGAAACTGTCAGCCAAGGTCACTCTTAAGAAAGAGAGCAGCCAAAAAGGAGGTTTGAAATCTCAGTGGGCGTTAGCTGAAAGACACACAGTGATGTTCTGCAGTGATTTTAAATAGGACACTCACAAAGGATTCAAAGTGGATGGCTATCAGTCAGCCCTGGCAAAATACTCTTTTTTTTTGCCAGGTGCTCCCAGCACAGGTTATTGTCCTACACAGAGAATCACAAAATCATTTTGGAACAGAAACGGCCAAACTACGGCTTTACAGAAACCACAGGCAGGCCCTGCATCAATGTCTCACAAAACCAGCCTTGTTCCTGCCTGCCAAAGCCGTCTGAGGATGACGAGGAACGCTGAGGAGCCCCCAGGCAGAAGGAAGAGCAGAGGGAAGGCCACGCACCGGAGCTGACAGAGCCAGGGACACTTGCAGAGGGCACTGGGCTCCGTGGGATTCCAGCTCCTGCTCCCTGGCACCAGCACACACCACCTGGCCCACAGGAAGGCACTCTGGGGACAGGCACATGCAGACAGAGCTGGCACGTTAATGCTGAAGCCTGGCTCATTAAACCCCAACATTCATCAGGAAAAAAAAAAAAAAAAAGTTTGGGAAGAGAAATTTCCAAAGCAAAGTGTTCTCTACATTCAGCTTGAGGGAAAGCATCAATTTTAGCAAAGGGAAAATAATAAAAAAAAACACTCTTCCCTCAAAAATGTATATGAGTACAGACATTACTCTCTTTCTGCTTCATAGAAGCAACATTTGGAAAACTACTTAACCTTTCTATTTTTATCTGGGTGCATTCAAATTACCAATAATGTACAACATGCTGTAACAAAACCACTGATGTAGGGTATAATTTTCCCTCAAGCACATTATCCTAGCTGGTGGCTCAGAAAAATAAGCTGATAAAACAGCAGCAGACATCAATTGATGGATAAAAAGTGATCACAGCTATGTAGAATGTTGCTGCCCAACCTTAAAATCATACAATTAGCCAAAAAATATAAGCAGTAGGACAGGACATACCAACAACTATGCATTATCTATGGGGTCATCCCAAAAATCCTCCAACAAACACATTTTTAGAGAGACCATCAGATTATCGCTTCATAATTTAGCTATTAACACACAGATTTATTTTAAAGCCATCATCATGCTTGGTACTTTTATTAAATAACTTCTTCCCTGTCAAGTTCAATCGGGATCTCATCCTAACCATGATGAGCTTTTAATTTTCTGTGCTATTTATAGCAACTTAAAAATAAAATGTTCTCTTTTGAAGCTATAAAGCTGTAACTTTCTTTAGGAGCTGCAAGGGGGAAGAGAGATTAATCTTCCTACTCTGCATCTCTTAAACTGCATTAGCTATCTGCATATACGGGAAAAAAGCCCGGGAGAAGAAGGGAGAAATGGGAATTTTCTCTAACAATCCCTTAACTATAACTCCCTGTAAGAATTTCACGTGTCTGTAGCACAGTAATAAGGAATTATCAAAATACAAGAAATAAATACTTTAAGAATTGCCATGTAGGTTCTGAATCATTCTCAGTGACTCTCATGCCCATCATCAAGAGATAATAGATTAATGAATGACATAATTAGCTGCAGGATACATAGACTCCTGTCCAGTAAAGCCCATCAGCAGATACTCAAATTTCAACACAATTGGGGTCCTCATTAATTCCCCAGCAAATGAAGAAAGATGGGAAGTTGGAGATGAGTATCATGGCACTCTGTGGCCATCTGACACGTGGATCAGATGGTTCCAGCTGCTTTTCTCCTGCTGCCTCCTCCCAGCAAGGGCAGGAGGGAAGGTGCACAGTTGTTCCAAGCCCTCTCTGGGGCTGCATGAACACAATTAATGCAAGGGACACGTGCTGCACTCCCCCTTTTAGCATCCTGCTGCAGTGCTGCTTGCGCTTGCAAGGAATTGCACCGTAATATCAACTCCAAGGCTCCCATCGGAATCAGAGAGCCCCAGCAGCTGCGGAAGAGCCCAGAGAAGAACTCTGGGGAGAACTCAGAGCCCCTTCCAGTGCCTAAACAGGCTCCAAGAGAGCTGCAGTGGGGCTTTGGACAAGGGCCTGGAGTGACAGGACAAGGGGGAATGGCCTTAAGCTGAGGAAGGGTCGATTTAGATGGGATTTTAGGAAGAAATTGTTCCCTGTGAGGGTGGCAAGGGCCTGGCACAGGGTGCCCAGAGAAGCTGTGGCTGCCCCATCCTTGGAAGTGTCCAAGGCCAGGCTGGATGGAACTTGGAGCAACCTGGGGTAGTGGAAGGTGTCCCTGCCCAGGGCAGAGGGAGGGACTGGGTGATCTTTAAAGTCCCTTCCCACCCAAACCATTCTGGATTTGATGATTCCATGACACTGGTACACAACCAAGGCACTGGGCTGCTCTGGGATGTGTTTTCTGTAACTGTCTCAATGCTTGTGACCTTTCTTTTAGGATATGGGCCTTGCCACAGCTATTCAAGCCTATCTTTATCTAAAGATTGGAACACTGAAGTGTGTTTTAATGAGGGATAAACTGAGACCATCTGGATGTCTCAGCTGCTACAGAGCATGATTGTTTGCTGATTTTAACCGTGTCTCTTGCAGAGAACACAGACCTGTGTTGCACAAAGTGCACGAGCTCAGCTTGATTTCTCCTTGTAATCAAATGTGTTGATCTAAAATCTATTTCCAGCAAATTACTCGTCTGTTTTGGGAACAGCTCCCTCCTCATCTCAGCCACGGTGATGGGGACAAGCAGAGACAATTGAGTTCAAAAGGTATTTTTGTGAGAAGCTGACAATGAGTGTTCTCAGTTGAAATCTTCCATTTTGGAACACGACCACCATTTACTCACAAATTACATTCCAGATCCCAACTGTCTGGATGTTTTACTAAAACCTGGAATTTTCGTTTCTTTTTTTGGTGGGGGTTGAGGGTTTTGGTTGTTTGCTTTTTTTTTTAATTTGCACACATTTGGTGTAAAAGAATTGGTAATGAATTTGTCCCTTTTGAATGGTGGTGGCACTGGGTCAATTTGCATTTCTTTATGCACATATTTCAATTGTTAAGTGCACTGAGTACTGGATAACCAAACTGTTGTGAAGCTTCAATATATAATTTGTTGATCCTGTGTATATTTTGCAAGATGAAGAGTGAATTTATTTGGGAAGGTAAAGCAAGAAACTATTCTTCTTTTCTTTTTTGGTGATAACTTCCCATATTTCAATAGGACACGGGCAAAAAAGTAGCAAGGGATTGAACCCAAATTACCCATGTTCCCACAAATTTTTCCATGACAGAAGACTACAAGGCTTTATCAAACACTCCAAATTCTAAAATCTTCAGCAAAATTCACTATTTTTCAAGAGACCTGGCCTGGATTTGGAGGTGGGGAAAGAGTGAGTGTGTAATGACTTCCACCAAAATACCTCAGACAACGGGCACCATTAACAATTTGAGATTGAAACATTCTCTTTAAATTAGTTTAAGTGCTGTTAAATATGCATTCATCAGAAATGACGGCTTCAGATTCCAAGCAGATCTGAAAATTAAAAGGGTAAAAGCAACAACAGTTCTTTTAAAAAGGGCTAGTCCAGGGATACTGAGATCCTAAGAAATTCAGCATATTTTCAGCATTTTTTCACCTTTTTTTATCCAAATAAAGTTTCTGAAAAAGAAACTGGTACTCTGTTGATTTTACGATGCAAAAAGTGATCCAACACAGAATGTTCTGGCTTTTGACTGCAAAGTGATTATTTGAAAATGAAATCGTATCCTGTGTTCATTTCCTATCAGAGTTATCAATAAATGCCTAAAAGGAAATTTCTGGAAGAGGTATCTTGAGATGTTTGGGAGAAATACCCCACGAAAACACCAAGATAAGCTGACTGCCCACTTTCATTAAGCTACATCTAGTAGCAGAATACATTGCTTTATTGATTTGTTGGACTCAAAATCCTTTCAGGGATAACACTGCTACCAAAACATCAGTTGGTTACCAGGATACTTTGATTCCCACTTCTAAACCAGAATGGTTTTGATAAGACTCTGAATTCTTTGTGTCACCCATCACCAGTGATCATCACAGATCTGCTAGAAAGCTGCATCCTTTACTCTGACACCAGGACTGCAAATATTTCACAAGTAAAAAATTCCAAAAGAAATGTCATTAGAGATGTGGATGCATCCAATGGACCAGTAAAATTAAGTCCCTCTACAGGTAGAAGTGTTAATAAGGAATTACCAAATTCTCCGAAGATCCAGGCTAGTGCAGAACTTGCCTAAAATAGCCAAAATTATTAGCCATAATATTATTAAGCTGTAATATTATTGACCATATCTGTGGCATGGTGAGTACAAGGGGCATCAAATAAACAAGACTTAAACACCTGGATTTCTGTGATTAATCTGTTTGAATCAAACCCCTTGTATTCACTTAATACCTGAAATCTGCAAAGAAACAAAAACCAAAATCTAGTTATTTCCAAGGTTTTCACACTAATCAACTCCTGCATATTTCCTAGAGAAGCAAACTCACACCTCCTGTAACAGCTTTGCTTTTCTTAGTTCTGGTTTGTGGACCCATCTGAAATAATTCAGATGTCAGAGGCTTAAAGTTACGACACTTCTAATAATTTTAAGCAATCTCTGAATCTGCTTCTTTAAATGAGAAATCTTACAGGAATAGCACCCGCACAACAATCTCCAGAATAATATAAAGAAATTGTCAATTCCCTAAACTTAGCACGTTTAACTGCAACCCCCAAAACATAAAAATATAAGCTCATCGCAGAAAATTAAGCAAAACTGATCAGAACATAGCCCACAGCTCTGATTTGCATGCACCTAACCCACGAGCTATCACAAAATGCATCTCCAGCCCACTCCTGATTGCAGTGAGCCACTCAGCCAGGTTGGGGATTAACGAAGATAACACCTCTTGCTGCAGCCTATTTCAATCTGGTGATCTCTACGTAAGTCAATGAAAGGTTCTTCTAACATTTTAAATCGAGACAACTTTATTCACAGATGTTGCTGTGTGTATTGTTTTGCCTTCTTTGAAAATGAACATAAATTACTTCCTCAGATGTGTTCCTTAATAACATTACGTTTATCTTGATTTTTCTCACTTGGAAGGACAAAACTTACCAAGTTCTAGCACAACCATTTTTAAAAGGACTTATGTTTCCATTGTTAAAAATTATTTGGGAGTCTGTGCCTGTGGAAATACAGTGAATAGAACAGACCCTTCCCAAATCTGCAACAGCAACTCAAGTGACCTTCAGGAAAATGTCCAAATAGGAAAAACACACATTAGCCATCTATACTTCTTTAACCATTTCTCACAGCTGCAGCTCCCCAGTGTCACCCTGTGACTGCCAAAAGCACGCACACCTCATTTCCAGAGGCTGGAAAACATTCCTGTGGCACTGTGTGTACTCATGCTCTTCGTTGGCATCGCAGTCGGAAGGCAGTGACACAAGAAAAGCTAAAAGCTGTGTTTGCTCCTGTTTAGCTGCCTCTCTGCTTGACCTGATCTGCCACTGGCGAGCACACAGGAAGCTCAGTTTATTTGCTGAATCTGTTTACCCCACTGTCAGTCAAGATGTAGGACGATGCTTAAATAGGCAACAGTCAGATTAATATAATTGAGGCTGCAGTTCAGAGCAGCCAGGAAGTCGTGCTGGAATCGCAAAGCGCTTATTCTCTTATGATTAAAACATCCCCAGGGTTATATCAGTATAAAGACACACCAAATCAGAGATGCACAGGAGCCAGAGGACCAAGGGACGGGAGCGTTTCCTTTTGGGAACAGCTCACCAGCTCGAGAGGAAGAAACATGAATCACACCAAGATAAGTTGCCATTTTAATTGCATAAGAAATGCTGGTGGATTTGTCATTCCTTGTGACAGAGTTTTCTCCCCAGAGTCACATTCTAAGCACAGCTATATTGCTATTGTGTAAGACATTTCATGCACCAGAGTGACATCCCAGCACACAGATCCAGAAAGCCTCACAAACAGCCTGTTTTCATTGACTCCAGGGATAGATGCCTCTCTGCTGTTCCAGAACGGAGCAGAACCACTCTGTCCAAACACAGGAAAAGCAAAAAAGGAGCAAATCAGAGGCTGAAAAGGAATTCAAGTCCTCAGCACCATCAGACTGACTAAAACCCACGCATTTCTTTGTACTGGCATTGCTATTTCCAGTACATGGAAAAACAGACAGGCAGATTGCAGGTGGCATCCTCCTGCAGGGACCAACACTGCTGGCACAGATGGCACAGGAAAAAGGAGAGTGACAGTGGTGGTAAACCCACTTGCTGAAGTCTTTAGGTCCGTTTGCACTTAAGCTTTTTAGAACCTCAGCACTACAAATCCCAAAGTATCTCATTTGGAAGGACTTGTCCTCACTCACAAGTTGTCAGGCAAGTAACACAGAGAGTGAAGTTTTAGGTGGCCAAGGGCTTCTCAAGGCCTGGCACCACAGGTCTGGCTGTGTCTGGAAGCAAAACGTCCAGAGGGAGAAGTGCTGTGCTGCAGCTGGAGCTGCACAGCACCAGCATCCCTCAGCTGGTACCCACTGACTTGGTGTCACTCTGGGCATCAGGATTTCAGTGACATTTGCCCTAGAAATGAGCCCTCCAACTCACACTAAAGCACACAGGAGCCACCAGTGGAGCAGCACACAGGAACTATTTCTGTATCTGTGCAGAGCTGATCTTTGCCTTTTCTCTAGCCTAGATTTTGATTTCCCTTAAGTGATCAGTGTTGGCCTAATTCTACTCCCATTTACATCAGCTGAAGCTTTACCATCAACTTCAAAGAAAATGGATTTAACCCAATATAGTTCATTTTGATGAATTCTCCTTTAAGAGAGAAGGACCTCTGCCTCTCCAGCAGAGGATAAGATGATGTATTTTTGCAACAGGCTTCACAGCCAGATGACATTGCTGTGCCCTACATTCACGTTTTGGGTTTGAGCAACGCTGCACTTCTGAAGCAGCTCCTACAGCCGTGGCTTTTGCTGCGTGTCAGCTCCCTTTGCAGGGCAGCTCTGGTGCCCAGAAACCAGATTGCTTCTGGAGAAAACAAAGCAGAAGCCCCGCTGCAGGTTCACACCACAAGCATTCGGCACTCACCGGTCGGAAACAATGCCAGGGCTTTGGAAAGCTTCCAGGCACAGCAGGAGCACTCTCAGTCCAAAGGCTCAGACCAAATCCAGGCAGACATGAAACCTGCACAGACCCAGGGCCTCGGCACTGGCTGCTTCAAGCTATTGATCTGCCTCTAATGCACCAAATGACTTGCTGATGGAGACACATTGCAGACCCTAGTTCTGCTTCTTATCTCTATAATCTTTTTATTTCCCATGCCTTCCTAAATAATTCACTCAGCAGTACTGATCTTCACAACCTTCTGTGTCTTATCCCCAGATTCTTATTTAAATTGCATAAACTTCCTTTTTGGATTACAGCCTCAGAGCTATGCCTCCCTCTTACAGGGAGCTGAGTCCAATTGTTAAAAATCCTCTCCCAGAATTAACCTTCCAGACACTTTAGACACGGGGTCATTTGTTCAGCAGTGCATTAACCAGAAACTTCACATCAAGAAAACTTCCCTTGTAAACAAAGGTTTTGTAACATCTTAGCTGATGCATTAGGCATAAAAACTACAGTCCAACTTAGGTACCTGCAAATCCACTATCAGAATAAAATATTGAAAAGGAACACTACAAAAATAACCCTTCAAATAAGGGTCAAAATTCAAAATCAAATCACTTACCCAGCAGGAACAGCAGTGGTTTAGGCTTTTCAGCTTTTACAGAAGGAAGGGCCATTAAAGAAGGTACCTTTGCAAACCCTAAAATGGCAGTGAAAGGAGCTGTACTGAAGGACTTTAGGAAGAATTTCTTCACAGCAAAGGTGATTAGACATTGGAAGAGGCTGCCCAGGGAGGTGATGGAGTCCCCATCCCTGGAGGTGTTTAAGGAAGGACTGGATGTGGCACTCGCTGCTCTGCGCTGGGTGACAAGGTGGGGATTGGTCACAGGTTGGACTCAATGATCTCAGACGTCTTTTCCAACCTGAATGATTCTGGAATTCTGTGCCTTGTTAAAAAATATCTCATCAGAGAAAGAGTAACCCCAACACAGACCATCACAGATGCCTAACAGCAAGGGAAGACAGCCATTGCTATTAATGCAGTTCAAATAATGCAGCCTCTATCCAGCTAAAATTCCCATTAACAATTATTCCCTAAAAGACTTGGAAACCTCCTGTCTGCAGGAGTATCTCACTCTGCCAGCAAGCTGCCTGGCAGACAACGCTGCAAACAACGATTTATTTTAATTCTTTCCCCCCACACCCCAAGATGAGGACAGGAGCCTCTTGGCTGTCAGATCTCTTGCTCCAGAGCCAACATTTACTGTGGTCCCCTGTGCCCTCCCTGTCCATCCTGTCCAGGATGAAGGGACACAGAATGATGGTGAGACTTCCCCCAGCAATTTTCCTTTTACCCTGAGAGTGAGTAGCAGTTTCCTACCAGTTTTTATCCTTGTAACCTTAATGAGCCCACCCTGCTTTTTAGAAATGCAGCCTTTATGTTAATTGAGAAGTTTAATTACAGCTCCTTTTACTCTTTATCCACAGTTCCCCCTCAGACACAGGTCATTATCAAGATGATTATCAGATGTATTGTTTACTATTTTATGGTGCATCCCTCATTAATCCCACTGCAGCACAACTCACCCAACAGAAGGTGACATTTCCAGGAAGGGTTTTTAACAAGAGACATTAATTAGGAACCACTGTAATAGCACCACAGCAACAAGTGTCAAACCTCCCCACATGGACTCAAGCAGACAAGATTAAGTTAAAGTTTTTTCCTTATTACCCTAACTTTTATATAATTTCACACAATAAATGGAAAACTCATATAGAAATTTGGGGCATGTCATTTATCACTGTTGAAAGCAATTCCATATAAATGTCTGAAACAGAAGAATTTGGGGATGACACTGATAACATATTTTAAATTCCCTACACAGGATAAGACCGTGTTGCTTTCACTCCTCTTCTCCTGATTCTGCACCTCTGTCTTACCTGTATGAATTCTATTTGCTGAAAACTATTAAAACAACAGAAAATCACAAATCTATCATGTAAAAATAGAAAAATCTCAAAAAGAATGCCAAGTAACATCCCATAATAACAGCTAAGCAAGAGCTGCCATTTCAAATCAGTGCTCCAAGACTGCCAGAGGACCCACGGACTCCATGGCACAACACTCACAGAGTTCCCATCAGACTAAAAGTTGTACATGACTCACAAAAACACAGGCTCAGAATTCCCTGATTTCTACTTCGAAAACTAACTTCAAATCAAACATCTCTCTTTTGGTTTTAGGGGTTTTTTTGATGTTCCTAACAAAACCATAGGATGATTTAGGTTGGAAAGGATCTTTGAAGGTCATATAGTGCAACTCAGTGCCAACTTCAGATGTGGGACAGCTTGCTGAGGGTCGTGCCCAGCTGAGCTTTGAACATCCCCAAGGATGGAGATTCCCACCCCTGTCTGGGCCACTGTTCCCATGTTGGAACATCCTCCTGGTGAGAAAGCTATTTATATTTGACCAGAATTCCCCTTACTGGAATTACACCTATTACCTCAAATCCTTCTCCATCACCTCGGAGATGAATTTGCCTTTTCCTTCTTTTCTAACCCTCCCCTGGGTAAGTGAAGGAAGGAATAAAACCACATCCATCTCTTCTCCAGGCTGAGGAACCCTGACACTCTCAGCCATGTGCTCCCACCCTGGTGGCCCTTCACTGGACTCCCTCCAGTCACAGAGTCTATCCCGTGCTGGGGAGACTGGTCACAACACTCCAGATGCAACAGCACAAGTGTTAAACAGAGCAAGGAAGCTAAAAAGAGCGGAGATGACAATTATTAGAAAGTTTAATGAGCACATTTTGGCTCAGGCATCTCTGGCAGAGCAGTAAAGTTGCACCTCCCATTCCAAAGTGCTTTCACTGAGTTCACAATTCCACCACTGCTGAGAGCAAAGGAAGAGTTTGGATGCACTTTGCCAAAGTCATTGAGAACAGAATTTTATTTTCAGAATCAAGAATAGGTTTTCATAATTGGCACTGGAGGGAAAAAATACTTTATATACAATGAAAACCATCCATTTAATCAAAAAACTAATCCCAGAGTGAATTTTCAGAATGAACCTCAAGGTCAAATGTTGCAAATACAGATTAACTACATTTCTTGTATATAGGATTAGCCATGTAAGAGAGATTGTTTTTAAAACTGTTTTCCTTCGGTCCACAAACTGTTGGACTAAAGGGACTTGAAAAATCAGCAAAGGAGTTTGATACATTTACAAATCTCCATCCACAATGCTATCAAGATAGCCTTGCTAAAAAGAATTAATTTGATTATCAGGGAAAAAAATAATTGCTTGCTATCTTTAGCAGGTTGCACAATTCCCAAAAATAATCAGAGCAATATTAAACTCTGCTATATTGGAAGTCTTACATTACAAAAATAATGCAATATCTAGAACTGAACATGACCATTTAGCATCAAAGGCAGTAGCAGATTATTAATCACCTCTTGTTTCATAAATACAATTTGAAAAGTGAGGTTTTGGTAAAGGCATACACAGAGCAACAAAAGCAGAATTCAGAGATTAACAACTCAACCAACTTCCTAAAGGCTGAAATTTATCCAGAAGGGCTGTGCTGGGGCAAAGGTGCACTGAGAGGTGGGTGGGGATCATTCACAGTGGCGGAAAAACACAGGACCAAAGGACTATTAGCACTTCAGTGGGGCCACAATATTAATAAAGAGAGAACTTGTACGTGAAGTCAGTCTGTGATGTTTAACCAAAATAAAATCAGCACACATCTAGAAAAGGCAACAGGCAGGTGGCAGCACCGGCAACAAGTGGTGGCACCTCTTAGCATGGCAGAGGATTTTAATTCAGCTCTTAAACGTCTTCCAGCATTATCTCATGCTCAGCGAAGGGAAAGCAGGAATGGTGCAACTCCAGCAGCCCTGGAGATGTGGGTGGTGGAAAAGGGAAGGCTCTGTCCAGGGCCCCAGGTATGCTGTCATACCGTATGTCAGGAAAGACTGGCAAGCAGGAAAGCTAGAGAATGAAGGAGTCAGGAAAGTGTCTAAACAGCAGGAGATGCCCTTAAACCCTTTCCAAGTATCTGTGACCTGAGGGAGAAGGCAGGGAAAGAGTGGGATGGATACAGGCCTCCACCCTGGAATTCAGACAAAAGAAAAGCTATTGATACTGCTCTGATACTGGTTAGAAACAAACATCCTCACTTCTGCTCCCCAAATCTCGTGCCAGGATGCCAGGCACAGAGTGCTCTGGCTGTGCTGGCCAAACAGGACCAGCACTGACACCCTGCTGGCCAAGCACAGCCTGCGGGTTCACACGAGATGGATGCGCAGGGACGTCCGCAGCAGCGCTCTTTGAAACTGGGTTTGGGCAACTTAAAGTCACCCAAAGTTTCACAAATAAAGCCTGAATAGCTTTCTAAGGCACATTTACTGTCAGGATGCACGTGGATTTTGCAACAGCTACAAATCCTGTAAGCAGCAATGAGAACTGTAGGACTCAATCCACACGCTGCATTATCGCTGAGGTGATCCCTATGTAATTACTAAAGACAATGCAAACACTTTTCAGTGATTTTTACAACATTAAACAGCTTACAGATTATTCCAAAGATGCTTTTCCTGGCATGCATCAGGTCCAAACAAAATCATCCCTTCACCTCAGCTGAAACTTCGGCCCGCAGTGATCAGTGCTAAGAAGTGACACTTCCCTTGATCCCCAGAGTGCACCATCCCCACGAAAACCATTTCTTTGGGAGCTTCAGATCTTCACTTAAGAAACCAAGCAATTGCAGCTTCTTCATGTTCTATTTTATGGTTCCAGCAGTTTTCTTAACCTTGAGAAAACTTTGCATCATTTTTCTAATTACAAGAATTGAGAGTACAAAGAAGAGAAACTGAGCTGGCAGATGCATGAAATTCTACCCTGCAAAATGACAGAAAGGGAAGTAAGGGAACACTCGAACTGTCACTTACCCAGGTAAGAGTCAGCTGCTGTAAATAAAAAACTGCATTCTTTTAAACTCATTCAGGTCTTGATACACTGACACCGAGTGTGGATATTGTTACAAAATCAAGCTACGGTAACTAGAATTGTTTATTTAAGAAACAGTTGTCACTGTAACACAAAGACAAACAGCCCGTGTGTGTTTGAGGCACACTTAAAGCCCCAAACCCAAGAAAGGAAAGTCTCCCCTGTGTCCTGACACAGCATCATACGTGAAAAATGCATGCAGTTTCCTATTTAGCTCACACATTGGACTACAAGCCAAATGGGATGATTGTTTCTAAATACCCCACTGAGCCCTGTCCATCTACAGGAGAGCTGCCCACCTGGGCAGCTCAGGAACCCAACAGGAACAAGTCCCAGATGCCATGAAAACCACGGAGCAATTGCTCCCTAAAATTTGGTGAAAAGTGAAGGAGTTTATAATTTAGCAATTTCCTGTTAAAACCCTCAGATTTATTAAGGTCTCTGTGCTAAAAATATTAGAATGCTGTCATTCCAATAAAATACACCATTACACAAGATTTTCTTGAGGATAGGAAAGCTCAGTGAAATCCAGGAAGGCCCTTACAGGCATTCCTATTTTAGAGGGGCAGAACTGGGGTAGCAGTGATCTCTTCCATAGAAGAAACCTTTGGATATAAATGCAATCACAGAAGTTTTAGCACACATTTAAAACCCAGAGTAAATTCAGGCTTCAATCTTTCCTGCATCTTTCTCTATGTTGTACTTGGCTAACCTCTTATATAATCCCAGGACTTCCTTATTTTAAAGCACATATAAAATATTCTCAGTTCAAGTAAAGAGATAACAAAGTCGTCAAACAAATCTGGGCGCTTCTTAAGCCTACTTTTTTTCTTTTGACAACTGTCTGAGAACAGGGAGTGCAGAGAGCTGTTCCTCCTTTAAATTTAGCTTCAACCTCTGTGAAAATTCCTCCCAATGCTCCAGCATTTGCTGCCTGGTCTTTCCATTCAAGTGGAATGGGGCAATGAACCCGATTTGGCTGCCCCACTCCCATGGCTGCGTGATTTGGAGCCACAGGGAAGTTACAGAAAGGCAAAAGTGAACACACGTCTAAACAGAACCACCAGTTAATTTTTTTCACTTCTAAAACTAAAAAGGCTGTTGTATCTGTAGAGCAGAGGGACAGCTGGCTGTGCATCACCTCTGTTTTCCACATGCTGGTCTCCCAGGAAAGGAGCCGCTGCTGGTCCTACCCTGGCCGGATGCGGTGCCCTCGGAGCCCACGTGAGCTCTGGAGCTGCTCAGGTGTCTGGTCCTGACATGGGATTTTTCTGAAATTAGAACATTGCCCCATTTTCAATAAAGCCTCCAAGATTCCAGGGTTGTCCCTGTTAGCAGGGGATGTCCTTGAAAATGAGGACAGCTGATAACCTTAAAGAAGGAGGGTAATTAGTCACATCCCTGCAACCTTTTCTCCTAAAGAAACAGTGATAAAAGTAAACTCCTATTAGAATATCATTAAATGCATTATTATGCAATACTAGTTACATAACCATGCTTTACCAACTCTGGGTATTTTCAGGCAGAACTCAGTTTCACAGACTTGCCCACACAGAAACATTTTTAAAACTATGAATTGGCTTTCTGTAGGGGATGAAAAAAGCTCAGGTAAATTGATGAATGGCAGATTGGCTGCCAATATTTCACATGCAACTTGGATCCTTAAAAGAAAAGAAAAAAGATCGTTTTAAGAATCCCTTTTCGGCTAATTTCTTCCAGAGAAGTTATAAAATTCACACAAGCTTTTGCAAATCCAAATATATCACCCTATCCAGACATTCAGTACTGTTTGAATTTCAGCTAAAACTGCACTGTGAATCTATGCAAAATTCAAGGATAAGCAAAATTAGACCACATTAAACACGACAACTTGCAAAATGTTGATGGATTTGATCAAAAGTAATATTGTCATCTATTTTCCTCTATCCCTACTTCCAATAACAAGCAGGAATAGTGATGCATTCCATGCTCTACTAAAAACTTTAGTCTCATTTTACACATTTAACAGGTTTAATTAGTTCAGAAATATTCTAACCTCCAAAATAAATATTTGAATATTGTTCTTATTGGTGCCTCAGCTCCAGTTAAAAACAAATAAAATTCACAGCTATTATAAAGTCTAAAAGCAAGAAAAGAATGAAATAGGAGTGCATGTGAAATTCTGACAAGGCAAGAGCTGGTGCTGAATGCATTTTCAAAAGACTGTTTAAAAAGAAAGGATGCACATTTTCAATACAGAAATCGACACGAAGTGTAAGCATTAGTATATAAAGTTCATTAGTCAGCTACTTATTTTCTTTCCAAATATTTCCTTGCAATATCAAACATTTACTGCTATCTATGAAATTCATCCCAAAACACTGCATTTGTAACGGGCTAAAAAGTATGTTAAGTGATAATTGTTAGAGAGAAAATAAACAGCTGATTAATATTTCAGGTACAACAACATCTCTAGGCAATAAATCCTGCAAAAATACTCCTGGTTTAGCTTTTCTTTCACATACATGGCTCCATTATAATGAATCATTTCTATTACCATGCGTCCCAAAAGTAAGATGTAGGGGACGTTTTCAAAGCAATTATCATTTGCCTTCTGGCTGTGCAAACTAATAATGGACATTCTCTCTCTCACAAACCCACATTTCTGCCTCATGGCTTACAAGGAGCCCACTCAGTTCACACACGGCTTGTGCCCCCTCCCTGGAACACAAAACACTGCCCGGACAGCACAAAATAACCCTGCTGGAGAGCAAAGCCGAGAGAGAAAGTTACCACGGAAAGCATCATTCTCCCGTACCTGGAATTCTCCAGCCACCGGGATTGTGTTACTGAAGCAGGAGATAAATTATGCAAGTGAGCCCCAGCTGCCCGTTCCAGGGAGGCACAAATGGCCATGGGATGAGGTACTTACCTAGGACTACCTCCCGAGTGCTGCGAACGCGTGTCGGGAGGGACACACCTTTCCTGCTTCTCTCCTCCCCCTCCAGATCCCTGTCTCCCGCTCCCCTTCCCAGCTGACTGCACACACTGCCTTGGGAAGGGCGGCAGGAGCAGCTCTGCACTCCTGGGTGCAGAACACAGGGAGCACAACAGGGAGGAGGGAACACCAGGAGGGCGATGCTTTCTTTTATTAACAAATCCTTAAAAAAAAAAAAAAAAAAAAAGGCATTTCTACGGTTTTCCAGTCGGGATAACTTAAACTGTCCCTGGCAGAATTCATCAGTTTGCACTAGAAGGCAGCAAAGAAAGTGGATTCATGTGCCCTGTCAGTTCCTGTGTTCCTAATTTTTTAATGCCCCTGCCTGCTCCAGAGGATGAAGCCTGGGCTCTGTGCACACCTCAGGCTGTTGTGCCAGAGACAAGACAGCTCTCTACACGCCGAGCAATGGGAGCATGTCCAAAGCTAAGCACAAGGGCCACTGAACTTAGAAGCACTTAAACCAGAAACAAGGACTTTTAAAAACCAGTCTTAGGAAGTGCTACTGAAAAGACAGGAAGCCATTAGAGTTCAGATTTTTACTTATTTATTTAAGTATTGTACACGAAACATAAGCCCAGTAGCAAAGAAAGTCTTCACACCAAACCCAGAACACCAGGCAAGTTATGTGGTGTGGAAATATTTGGGAAGATGAGAGGTACTGGACTAAATGGGATCAAGCAGAAGGTGAAAATGAATCCCAGCCTCCCTCACTGAGTCCCCCAACCACTAAAACACCACAGAGCAGGGGAGGCAGCAAAGCCATTGTTCCAATTTCTCAGCCTCTCTTGCGAGGTTTGGACACCATGGGCCAGCCTGGCTCTCTGTTTCTGCGAAACTTGCCCAAATTGAACGGTAACAAGTTTGTTCCACAATGAACACAAATATATTGAACTGCTACTCTGAACTTTGGAGGAAATAAAGGAATAGGGAAAAGGAAAAGAGAGTTCTTACTAGCTCCAGTTTTAGTAAACATCCACACAAAAAGAAGTGGGACAAGGAGCATCTATCCACGTTAAAAAACAAAACAATATTTTTATGGGAGAGAGAATATATAGATGGATATATACACACAGAAAGTTTATATTAATATTATTATTATTGACCTCAGGCATTAAGCTTTCTCACAGGTAAATATTTTATCTCAACAATAAAAGACAAAGTTGTGATAAGAAAAAGAAAATTATTATAAAATATCCAAAAGTAAGAAAGATTTAATGCTGCTTTTTAAATTATTGTCACATTTTCTCAGGAAAAATTACTATATTTTACTGGTGTCAATTATGTTTATCACTGTCACACTATGAAAAAGTCATTAAATTAACTTCTGATTCCTTTAAATTACAGATATTTGTATCTCTAAAGAGTAACATTTTCTCCTATAAGGTTCTAAGGACTTGTGATACAGTCCAGAAACATTTAAATATAAGCACTGCTGGATTTACATTAGAAAATCAAATTCTCTGAGTTAATGCATTCTTGACTGATCAGAATTTATAAAAGTATTTCACAGGTACAGACCCTCCAGGTGAAGAAACTAAACAGTCCCAGATTCCTTAGTTTTGTAAGTGCAAAAAGTGACTCCAAAAAATCCTAGAGATGGCTTCACCCAACTATTAAAATAAATCTAGGTAAGTAAAAAATCTTGAAATATTACAGAAACAAAATAGGGCACTAAGCAGCCTGTTGGAAAAGTGCATTCAAGGCATGCAAATGTTTCAAAATGAACCAAAATTATACCTTAACAAGAAGGCAGTATGTGCAACCTCTACCAAATACTTTTCTTAAGCACTGAGAAGCAATTGTTGTTAGTGACTCATTTCTTTAGCGGAAGTGATAAATATGACAAAGATCTATTTGTGACGTATTTAAAACCATGGATTTTTATTCCTATTTCAGGTCCAAACAAGGATTTGGACAAGAAAGCACTGGAACTGTGCTGGGTTGCTGGGTTTCGCAGTGTTACAAACCCAAAATGCTGGAGCCAGGCTGCCTTTCCTAGGGCAGAATGAAACACCCTCAGCACACCTTTCACTGGTGACCTCCCGGTGCCTGCCACTGACCAAGCACCAGAAATACAGGTGCATCCTCAGATAGACTCACAAGTCCATCCCATGGCTCCCTGCACCCCAGCCCAGCCTCTAGCATTCCACATTAAGCACAGGAATGCACTTCCAGGCATCCACAAGAAGCTCCCAGTGGTCCCCAGCCCCACTCCCAGCTCCTTCCCAACCCGCCTTCCCGAGGAGCACCTCAGATTTATGAAGGGCTTGCACGCATTGTACAGCAGGCAAGAAGCCACCAATTAATACCTGACACAAGTATTCAAAGCCTAAATGGCACCGTGACCTGCAGAAGTACAGAGTGCACCGGGCACAGCCGGCCAAAAATTCCACTGTGTCCATACCTGGGGATAATGAGTGCTCGGAGCTGGCAGGGGAAGAGCTCAACAGTGGCTGCTCCCACACAGGCACGAGGTAAAAGCCACTTCAAAGCAGCCACTGCTGGCACTGTAGCATTTATCCAAATAAACACTTTTTATGTCATTCCCATTTTCCAGAAGATAAGGGTTGACCAGCAGCCGTTCCCAACCTGAGCAGAGTTGAATGTAAGAATTAAAGGAGCTTATTTACCTTACCTTTGTGATACTTCTCATCCTGAACAACTCTGAAATTGTTTTATCTAAATTTGCAGAGGAAAAAAAAAAAAGTTGATTGGGGTGGGGAGTGTTTAAAAATTATAGAAATTAACGGAGAGAAGTTTGGTTCATAGGTAGGAAAGGAACATTCAGGACCATTCCAGGATATTACTTTAGGAAAGCCACTTTTGCCACTGCTCTAAAATTTGCTCAGAGCAACTGAATTTTATTGTCACATTATATTATATTATATAAATTGTCTTTACTAGGGAGATACATACACATTTTCCTGTACATAAATGTCATTTTCTGGCCTAGATAACTCCAGGAACAGATAAAATATTGTTTTTTGGCCAAGTGCTTTTTAGGAAATCTGTAACAGTAGCACTAGGTTTATTTTTTTTAAGAGTTAGATAAGATATAAACAATAAATCTGTACAATATAAACAACAAATCTGTATCAAATCATTCTATCAAGGCATAGGTACAAGGTTAAAGGAGAGAGTATAATTTCAAGGAACGAATAAGGAGGAATGGAAATGATGGAAGGTGTGTGTGGAGGGTTGTTTCCTCTTGCTTGGGGGAAGGACACAATCACCACAAGTTTCTCAAGCCATGAAATACTTTTGAACTGAATTTTTCTCTATAGAAAACTGGAACATTTTAAAATCTACAATCCTATTTTAAAAAATGTGTGGGATGAAGAAATAAGTGAGTGACAATACTGGGAAGCAATGAAATGGAAAAGGGTAATAGAAAAAGCCAGTCAACTTTTACCTGTTTTTCCACAAATTAGGCAATGTCATTTCGGATTCAAGAATAAAACAACTCATTTAAAGGAACATTTAAAAGAAACTGCTGTTTTTAAAGAAAAACTGTCTACCAGAAGCCTAAATGAAAGTGGGCTTGATCCAATCAATACAATTGTATCTATTACAGTTTCAGGGGTGACCTTTACATCAGATCTTCCATCTTCTGAGCAATTCTGATTACACCAATTCTCTGCAAGCAGAGCTGAAAACGGTGTAAGAACGACGAATTCTGACAAAAGGTGTAAGAACTATGAATTCTGACAAAATCTATGAGGTAAGGACCCTTACAAACTCCCACCTCCCCACAAACCACTTCTGCTGGACCTGAGGATTTCACCCCCTCCCCTCAAAAATGAGCTCCAAAATCCACGCGTGTAAAGGAAACTCGACCTCACCCACAGAAAGGTAAAAACAACCTCAACTCCACAGATTTTTGTGCTCCTGCAGCAGTATCCCTGCCAGCCCACACAGCACATTTTTCAGACGTATAGATAGCAACTGAGCACTAATATTTTATGAAGGTGTCACGTTACTCCCCCAGAGGTAAGCGGTAAGTGCAAGGCAGCCGTTGTGTCTCCAGATTGGAGAGATAACTGCAAAAACCTGTCACACAGAGCTGCCCATCACTGTAACACAAACTAATGTACAGATACAGATCCTTGGGCAGGTTGAATATATCTCACGCCATGGATGGTGCCCCCAAGTCAGGGCTGTGAGGGGACACCCGCTGACCGGTCTCTTTCAGCAGCAGCCACTTCTCTGCTGTGCTCTGGGGCCGGGCAGAAAGGCAGGAGCAGCAGCGTCCCCTTCTCCCTGTGCCAACTGGGAAAGGAGCCAATATATGGGTTGTCCAGAGAAGCTGTGGCTGCTCCGTCCCTGGAAGTGTCCAAGGCCAGGTTGGATGGGGCTGGGAGCAACGCGGGAGAGTGGAAGGGCACCCCACGGCCCTTGTGACGAGAGTGTCATTTAATGTCCCTTCCAACCCAAACCATTCTGGGATACATTACAGGAACACAGGGCATGGGGAGAAGGGGTTTCTTTGCCGTAAACTGAGGTGATAAAGCAAAACAAAACAGCTTTGCTCTGCTGACTTCTACAGATATATCAATCAGAATCCAAAATTTGACCCAACAATATCTTAGGTTTTACTAATCTGCACACATTTTTTTATCTACGGCGTTGCTCAATGTCCATAACACAGTTTGGTTTCTATCCCATCAACATTTTCTCAAGCAATGTTATCACTCTAAATTCATCCAAATATATCTGCCATGACAAACTTTTTTGCACTATAAGAGCAGAATTCTTGACTGAGGAGAAAGTTTTAAAAGTAAGTGTTTTCTAATTTCTAAGGCTCTGGAAAAGTTATTGGTTTTTTTCAGAAATACTTTTTAAGTAATTCATCTTTCCAAGGTAGGTAGAACAATGGAAGCCCAAGTTGCAAACCTCTTTCAACCTCACTTCAAATAATTAAATTATCATTTAATCCATGTTATGTTACATCTCCTAAACTAAAAGAACAGGATTTAAGTATTGCATTTGTGCACTTTTGTGACTGTTCTCACAGTCCAGATTCAGTCCCCACCATGGTTTTTCCATAATTATAACAATGAAAATATACAAACTATAATAAGAACATCCCAAATGTTTGACCAAAACATAAACATCGCTTTAAAAATATCCTCCTCTCATTTAAGAAGGACGACTAATCCCAGATAACAAACCTTCCCTGGAAAAAGTGAAGTAGGAAGTTCCTGTAATTCACATGTTAAAGATGCCACAGTCTGATCCCAACTATAGATCCAGCACCACGTGGACATGTTGGAAACACTCTCAGGCACATGGAGGGATTTTGGGGCTGTCCTGTGCAGGAGCTGGACTCAATGATCCTTGGGGATCCCTTCCAGCCAAGGATATTCTGTGAGTCCATATATCCATGAGGTATTTGCATCCCAGGAAACTCAGAGTGAGGCTCTGTTTCCATAACCCCAACACGAGCAGGGATCCTGAGGGCCGGGCATGGAACAACCAGAGATGCACAGGACACCTGACAGAAAACTTCCTGCACCAGGCCAGCGTGGATCAGGAAAGAGGCTGGATTTACGGAGCAGCTGGAGCTCCTGGAAGCTCTCAGATTCCTCCTGGAGCTGTTAGCAGGCACGGCAGCCCCGTGGCTCACAAAGCCGATAAGCTCTGGAACACGGGCTGGCAAACAAACATCTCCCAAGAAACTTCAGCAGCAGCTCCTTACTGCCCAATTATGCAGTTAAATCAACATGGAAAAGATCCCGCATCCTTTGACATCTGCTTGGCTTTGGGGATGAAGGGCCAGTTGCATTATAAGACAGAAATCCTCTTTTTAATGAGGAGGAAAAAAAACCCTACACACAGAATAAAAAAAATAAAGGCAAACTTTTTAATAAATCATTCAGCAAAAGAGAATTTTCAGCTGGTTCTAGCTCTGCTAAGCACACACCTCAACACACGTCATTTCTAGAGAAGCGTGGTTCCCAGTTATCTGGGTGGTGCAATGGTTCTGTTTGAAATACTTATATTTAATTGCTCAGGGAGCCCAAGGGCCTTCAGCAAGAGCAGCACAGCACCAGCTCTCAGCAGTATCTGCATGGAAGTTTTGCTCTTCAGTTGCCAGGTCAGAGAGAACCAAGACTTGTAGTGTCCCTACTATGGTCCTTTAATTTTACAGAGAGTGACTGGTGGTTAATAAATAATTGCGCTTCTTTGAAATTCAAGCACAAGCCTAAAATCATGAAATAAAAGTCAACAAAATAGAATTTTTTTCTCTTTTTTATTTTCTCAGAGCACCAAGGGCTACAGAGATCCCAGAGACTACACTGCCTTCACAGACTGTTTCCCTGAATTCCTGGAGAAGCCATCCAGGAAGGATAAAAGCACCTTCCATAGCCACCATCAGGGCAAAGCACTTTCTAAAATTAAGTGTAACCTGCAGAATTCTCCTTTCAGACCACTAAAACACACACATACCCAAAGGTTTTTCAGAAGGTGTTGCAGGAGCACAAACAAACAGATGATTTGCCCTTGTTCAAAAGACAAAACCTCTCAGGTTGTCAAAGCAAACATTGATGCAGACATTGCTTCCTACATTTCTGAGTTTATGCGTGTTTCATACAGACACAAAGTCATTCCAGCACTACTTTATCACTGTCCCACAAATGCTGAAATCCCAGAATACTTTCCCCACGGCCACTTTGCAAACCAATGCTTGTAAACAAGAAGTGAACTGAGAACAAAAAAATGGATTGGGGGATAAAATTCTGCCCCAGTGACACATTAATGCAAATTAGGGAGAGGAGAGATCCTTGCCAGAGTCTCATCTTGCACCAAACCATTCAGTTGGAAGATGGAAGCCACTCAGCAGCTTGAAAATTGGAATGTCATTCGTCCAGAAGAACTCAAAGTGTAAATATATAGATATATTAGCACCGAACTAAAACATCAGCTCGTCTGAGGATGGAACAGTACAAAGAAAAGTCACTCTGCACATTTCAGACTGACTGTGTCTGCAGATGAGAAACCACTGTAACAACCTCCCCTAATCTCCTCTGGCAGCAGTTGTCACCTTGAGCTGGGGCTCAGGAACAAGCAGGGAGTGCAATAAGTTTTCAGTAAAGGCGCCCTGAACAAATGAGTTCATTTTCACTTCACCAGGTGGAATTCAAAATTCTCAAGAGATCCATTTGTTGTTGAGATTTGAGATTAATATGAAACCAAGCATTCCATATTAATGACTAAGAATTCAATATGTTAATAATAATAATAATGCAGCCTGTTTTGCTCCTATTTATCCCCCCCAGATTAAATTTAATCCATGTTTGTATTAGTTGCCTGAGCATCTTAGGAAAATCTAGAAATAGGAAATAAAATGCTGACCACTATGATTTTAAAATAATTTTGAAAATCTCAAAATAATGTTTCCAGCAGAAAGAGAAAAATGTTAATACTTAGAAAGTATTAAAACATTCTAAAAATACAAGGTAGTAATTATCAAAAAATTGTCTTCACTTTTTGTCCAGCACTTTAGACTTCTTTGAAAATGATTTTTAGAACAGCTTAAGATGTCACAAAAATGAGGAGCTACATTTAGCTTGTAACATGTACAATGGAAAATCATGCTGAAAAGTAGAAGCTTTACCATTACCAAGAAGAATAAAATATCTTTAAATACCTTAAAATTTATAAATACATTACTAGTGGGTGACTTTGATACAGAAAACTTTTGCAAACATCAGGGAATGGTATTATTGTTTTTCTCTATTTAATCTTATGCACAAAAAAGACAAAAATAGGAAAAGATGGTATAGAACAAGAAAATCTATTCCTAAATATATTTTCCTGTTTGAATCACAAGCTCGACATGAGAAGCAGTTCAGGCCAATTCATCCAGGCCTGCACCACTTCCACAGAGGGAAAACAACCAAAATTCTCTTAGGATGGCCCCAAGGAACCCTCTGCACAATTCCAACGTGCATCAGGATGGGTTTTTCTCCATTGAAAGAACATTTTAGTACAGAGAAACAGATTTGAGAATGTGCTGGAAAGATCTGCCATTGTTACTCCACAACAGAAAACCATTACTTTGCAAACGATTGAGTTTGTCTGGGCAAAAGTAATCTGCATTGTAACAACACAAAAAATATTCCAACATGTGACTTGAGATTTAGTTACAATGGTCATGGGACAAATTTCTGGTTCTGGTCATAAGAATTTCTTACTTGGGCTCTGGACCAGCAATTTGCCTCTAACTAAGAAGGAAAACAAACCCAAAGTGTTCTCTGTCGCACCCTCAGCAAAGTGGGAAAATGTCCACACATCAATTGACATCTTAGAACTGAAATTCTAACTTCTGAATTCTCTCTGACACGTGCCAATGTAACAGGGGATTTTTTTTTCTGACGCCAAACTTGTGCCTACACTGTTCAAAAAACACCCAGAAAATTGTCATATTTGACCCTTCTTATTCTCTACTGCCAGGGAGAAAAGAGACAGCAAAGGTGAAGCTGTCACTTCCCACCGTAGCAGGAAAAATCATGGCTTTAACCATCTGGAAGTTCTGGCTGGAAAAAAAACATTGGGTGCCCTTGGGGTACCATCTTACGTCACACCTGCATTTTTCAGGAAAATAAAAGTAATCTTTGAAAAACTGCCAGTGGGACAAACTATCCAAAGAAAGATTAAATATCGAAGTCATCATTTGTACCTCTTGGATCAGACCCAAGCAAAGCCTGGAAGTTGTGGCTGCAGGTTTCAAGTAATTATTTACTCCCATTGGTTATTTTGGGTTTACTCTCTCAGGGACTGTAAGAACTAAACTACATTTTGCTGGGGGTAAATTACATAACAACCTCAACTTCACAAATTGTTTCCATTGTAAACTTAAAACCAGTGAAGATGCTCACTGGAACTTTTGGCAAGAACAGCTGCAGAGAGCTGTTCCAGAGACTGACTTAAAGCTCTTTTGTTCCAGTGTTAAAACTGACTTTTTAATATGGGTCTCGGCAAACATTAGAAGATCAAATTTACAGTAAATTACAGATGAGTGACACAAAGCTTGAATTTCCTCTAATCCTAATTAGTTGCAGAAGAGATGCAAACTCCTGAGTCCAGCAGGAAAGTCATCCTCTTTGGGAAAAGAGTAGATTGAGTTTTCCAGATCGCTTTGATTCCAAGGCTGGGGAGGGGAGTTGGGGTTTGCTTGGTTTGGGTTTCTTTTCCACAACCGGCACAAGATTCTCCTTAAACAATGAAACAGTAGTAAAAGGAATTCTAGTGCCCCATTTAAAATGTTGAAATGTTGACAGCCAGCTACTCCAAAGTTACTCACAGTAGGAAAAATATTCCTATGGTCTTTCTTGTATCCCTCATCTGTGTTATGAACAGGTTACAGCATTGTAACCATACGGCCACTTGGCTGTCAGAAATAAGATATCAATTCAGATTATAAAATCAATCTATTCCCTGGCAACTGTTGAGAAATAAGGTCACAATATCTATTTGATAAATAGGCATCCCAGGAAGTGTTACTCTCTGGAATACTCTTCCATTTCCCTGTGTGTTAAGGGTCCTTACTTGAGAACAGAGACCTCCAGGGCTTCTCTTCTCACCACACTGGGGGTGATCCAAGTTTACTATTCCAGAATTACTGTTCCTGAATAATAGCAATGATTTGAATTTGTTTCAGAATAAAAAAGCCTGGTTCATGCTTAGCTCAAAGGTTTTTTTAGAATAGCTGTTTTCATGGAAATTTGTTCTCTACATGAACTGAAATCATTTTGCATTTATTTTATCTGGTTTAAAATATTTCTATAATATTTCTCTTTTCTGGTTGCTTCCGCCCATCTTCTCGATGAAGGCCTGCAAACACATCAGACACAGGGATCTCACCAAAAAACGTCAAGGTCTTGGGTGTTGTTGAAGTATGACAAACATGGTGATTTTTTTAATCACTTTTTAAACATTGCAGGTACCAGTCCAGTTCTGCTTCTGTATTTTCCAGGGGTCAGTTGGCTTTTCTCAAACAAAAAGAATGCAACCCACACATTCTGACCACAGGAATTAAAATTTCTCTGGGTGCTCCAGAAGGAAATGGTGCGAATACCTGAGGACAAAGTTGCACCTTCTGCTAAGAAATATCCCTGTTACATAACCAGTGACACGGGAGGTGACTGGAACGGCACCAGGGCTGTGTGCTCTGCTCACCTGCTTTCCACACTGAGCACAAGCACATCCTCCCACCACCCTCTCCTGCCATGGCACCTTTCCTGCTGACCTGATCCACAGCTCCCAAGCCACGGGGAGCAGGAGGCTTCCATCAGATAGATGGGGATGGTGCAATCCCTCCTTCTCCTCAGGAGCAGCACTTGAAGTGAGTCATGATGGACTGACGGATTTTCGGGAGTCCCAGTGTCACCTGGGGATGTGTCCCTCGGAGTCTGAGCAAGCCAAGCTCCCCGATATTCAGTGTGACCCCGGGGCTGACCTCGGGGGCACAGAGGAGCTGGGAATCAGCTATTTAAAGCTCATTACAATATCAATGTCAAGCTCAAAGGAACTGCCAAGTCCACTTAATCCTTAGTGCTGAAAACATACTTCCAAACCGAAGGCATATTTATCTCACTCCTACTTAAGCCAAGCTGACTGGTTTTTTCTTCTCCTCAGAGAAATCTTTGCAGTTATTGCTCAGTTAACTTGAAAACTGTTCAACACTGCACAGCACCTCTTCACTTTACCCTATTTATACACCGCTTAATGGTCCCTTTACTTCCCACATCAGGAGGAATTCCCACTAAACACTGCTGTAATCTGTTTACTACATCCTGTTTATCCCCTTTAGGCTGTACTAAGCATCCGTAACAGCTTAGACCTTCTTTATGTAATAGGGCCGGGACAGCAACACTCACCAGGCCTACAACTGCTCCTCCACAACTCACAGCCCACTGCAGCTTCGTTCATATTTTCAATTAAAAATTTATTTTAAAAATCCCGTATGTGGGGGACACATATTCCAGGTGTTTGCCACTGGAAGCATAGTTCTCACAGGAAGAAACATAAAACATACTTTTATATCTGTTTTTGCAGCTTGAACATAGCATTGAGCTCTGATCTTCCTTTGAAAGAGCCTTGCTAATAAGAAAATGAAGGCAAGACAATGGATCTTGTTTCTGACTGGAAAAGCCATTCAGTCACCTTTGTTTATTGTTCCAAGGAACTCATAACCATGGACACTTCAAGAATTGTTGCCACTACTCAGAGGTGGATTTACTGAAAGAATAAGCAAATAGATTTACTGCGCTTCTCTTTCACACAGTGTTTTGGCACTTTACAACATCCACGTGGGGCTCACTGAGCAGTGCGGTGTGAAAAACCACCGTGATCTCTGCACTCCCCTGCACTGCACTGTGGCTGTATCCATCTTTTAAATTAAAGGTGTTTTGGGGTTTGTTTCCTGTTAATAATCCTGCTACACTTCAAAGCAGCAGTTTGCTCTGGCTCCAGGAAGACCTGGCTGTGGTCTTTCAATAGAAAAAGGGGGTTTATACAAACGGCAAAGAGACTTCTTCCCAAGGCCTGCAGTGACAGGCAAGGGGCAGTGTTTTTAAACTGAAAGAGGGAAGGTTTTATTGGATATAACAAAGAAATTTTATATGGTGAGGGTGGGGAGGCCCTGGCACAGGGTGCCCAGAAAAGATGGGGCTGCCCCTGGATCCCTGGAAGTGTCCAAGGCCAGGTTGAACAGGGCTTGGAGCAACCTGGGATAGTGGAAGTGTCCCTGCCCATGGCAGGGGATGGGACTGGGTGGGCTTTAAGATCCCTTCCAACCCAAGCCATTCTATGATTCTATTTTCTACATGAACTCTGTGATGACATTTTCATACAGAAAATAGACAAAAAATGCTGAACAAACCAACCAAATAAAATTAAAATTAATTTTGGAAAAATTTGAGTGCGAAACCATGGCCAAAGCCAGACTATTACAGTCAGAACCCAAAAGAAGAAAAACACTAATGTTAAATCACCTACTTAAACATGTCATTATATATCCATAGGTGCAGAAAAGTGACTGCAGTACAAAGCTATACTACAGCTGCTATTCCTCCACCAGGAAATCCTCATTTAAGAAATCTTTAGAAATCATTTAAGGAGAGAACAGAAATCACTCAGGAGAAAACAGATCTGAAGATGAAAACCCATATAAACCCTCATAAATTGTGCCAATCTTTGCAAAAAATATTCCACCAATAAGCTTGCAAAGACAACAGAGAGTCTTTAGGAGGGAAAGGTCAGTAATTCCAAATTCAATCACGGTGATCAGACAAAAAATTATACTGCTGAAAGCTTCAAAAATATTGGATTCTAATCAGCTGCAATCCAAAGCTTTGGATGGGCAGACAGGTCATGGCTTTATTTTTTTTCACCATATTTCATGCTGCCACTTTGACCTTGGTTTGCAATCAGAAAAGTCCAGAATTTAAACCCAGTCTGATGGCAGCCCAATAAAATCTCATCTGTTTAGTCCCCTTCCCTACATAAAATCTGCATGGAGTTCACTGTGTACTTTTAGTCTTTTTAATAAAATATCAAACAACAGATCTTAAAAATTTTTAAATCCTGTTATTATTAATTCCATTACCACCAGGCAATCTAGGCTGAAATTTGGAAGTAGTAATGCCTGACTTGAGGGTAAAGCCCAGAAAAGAAGCTGGGAACTTAGCCAGGTAGACAGAAAAATAACACATCATCTTGTCAGGAGTTAGCTGAAACCTTTCAAACACACACCTGAAAATGGAACCACGGAGAAAGGGCACAAACAGAAGAACATTCCCAAGGAAATCAATAGGCAGAAGCAGGACATCCATTTCTCACCCTGTGCTGACTTTAGTACAGTTGTTACACAAAACAAAACATCAGAAAGAGCCTATTTCCCTCCATTTAGGTTTCTCACACAAACCTGGGAATTACTCAAAGACTCTTTCCCAGTCTTTCCCACAAAGCTGCACAAAGATCTGACTAGGAGGACTACAAAGACTCAGGATCAATCCAGGCCAAAAGCAAACTTCAGGAGTCAGGAATAGAAGCCAACAAATGGGAATGAGTTTTGTTCTTAGGACAGGGTCTCTCGAGAGAAAAGTTTGGTAAACCCTGAAGCAAAAGTGTTGTGATTTGATGTCTTCAACACAGCTGCTGTAAGAGGCAGGAACCAAGGGATGAGACAGCAAGGTAGAGAGGAAGCAGCTGTGTCTGCAGTGCTGATCTCGACAGGAACCCCTGAACTCCATATGCTGGGGCAGATGGGGATGGAATTTAGGTTCTTCAAGCCCATCCATCTTCTGCACTCCTTATGCTGCTGCCCAACACCCATTCTTGCCCTGGATTACCTGAGGAGCTACCGCACAGAAGTCCAGGATCAATTTTCAGAGGAGGCTGCAGTAGCTGGGCTGAGAGGGCTTTGCCCTCCCCCTGTGTCACCGGTGCTGTCCCTTCTCCCTGGAATTGCTGCCCTGTGTGTGGGATGTGCCCCGTGCAGACAGTGGGTTCTGGAGGAGAGGGATGTGCTGGCACAAGGATGGGTCATTTTTCTGCTAAACAGAGTTGCAGTCTCCCATTTATAGAGTCAGGGGAGATATTAAACACACAGAAAATCTGTGTCTTCATTTCAAACCAAGCTGCCCATGTCTGCCCCTCCTTGACCTTACAAATGACCACAGCAGCACCAGGCAGCTCTAAAGGCAGGGTAGTGATGGCGAGTTTTTCCCATGGCCGGTTCCAGCCAGCCCCTAAAGGCTTATTTTCAGTGCTATAGTGTTCACCTCTTCAGTAGAAGCATTTCGAAAGGCAAGTACACCACAGCAGAAGGATGGGTGAAGAGTATTTTAGTTATATACCATGCTTGATGGTACTGCAGATCATTCACCCCTTAAAACAATTCCTCCAAACTGTCATTGTTATCAAGCTTAATTATCAACCTTATTATTCTTAAGGCTTTTCTTTCCCATTTCCAGACAGCATATTTTTTACCATGTGGCTTAAAACAGAGAGCTTACGCCTAAAACAGAGAGCTTATGCCTACATGATTGGTCTTCCAGTTGGGCCAATATTGAAGCTATAATTTATCATTCAGATCTGAGAAAAGAATTTCAAACCTTTAGGTCAGGCAGACGAGAAGAGTACTACATGTCACTCATAGTTTATTGCTGGTATAATTCCTATTTTAGACAGATAAAGCTGAAATCATTACATTTTTCTGCACTAGTTCAGCAGAGAACTCTTCACAGGTGCTCAGAAAAAGAATAAAACACTCCTGTGACTACACTGAGACTTAATTCAAACATTTTCTGATGGCAGCTGCACCCTGATTTCAGAGCTGAACTTCCACTGAGTGAGAGATCCCTACAGGCAAAACCTTAACAAAAGGAATTGTTGGCAGGAACACATCATATAAGGCTTGTATTAAATATTAAGTAATGCTCTCATTTAAACACTAAATCTTTTCATTTTTCATACTACTGTTTTACAAGATCACTCTCCACTTGCTGAACAGCATCATGTGAGCACAGGTCTCAGCAGAACAGGAATGTGCTCGAGTACAGCAATTCTTGAGTTCCTGTCAGTTGTTCTAAACCAAGTACATTCATTTCAGCGACTTCCAGTTAGATCTCATATTAATAAATACACAGAGTAAATTCAGTACAAAATATGAGGTACAGGCAAATCTTGCAGTCAGTTATTTCTCTGAATGCTCAAGGTTAATGAAATCAAGCAGACATTTACAGAAATCATATCATTCTGGGGCTTTAGGAACTCATTACTCACAGTTGTAATCCATTTTCCTAATCCAGCGATTGGTATTGAGCAATAAAACATTTTGGTCATCTGCTGCAAAAATATTTCCTAAGTGATTATTTTATTCACTGGTGCTGTAACAACTGAAACAACGCGCAATTAAATTAAATTTTTGGCCTAGCATAACTAGCATGATTTGGGTTATTTCCCATTTTTAACAAGAGAGTTCTGATATACCTGGTATGAATATGTATCTGAAAGCATTATACACTTTGCATTTCACACACTCCAAAGTAGAGACTGTTTGTAATAACACCAGGTTTTCTGCAATACACTGCTGACATTTCACTGTAGAATATGCTCGGGTTTTATTATCAATACATTGTCAAAATTAGAGATTATGCTCACAAAAGGAGTTTTCTTCTCCATAACTTGATCCAAAGCCTTTTCCTTGAGGTGTAACCTCTCTCCCCAGGACACGAGGCCCTTGCAACGCTGCCTGTTCCCACTTCCCCTGACAAATCTTGAATTCATTTTCATGTTACAACCAAGTTCATGGAAGAGAGAGAACTCACAAGTATTTAGGTCTGACAACTGTCCTGAATATTTGAATCTCTCTCTGGGTCTGGTGAGAAGGAACGCAACTCATTAGCACAGATACTGATGGAAAAGTATTTAGAGGTTCTTCCAAGCAATTTCAGGAACTGCTTTGCTTGTAAAACAACTTGTTTAGCCACGTGTTTATGGGAAATAACAGCTCTGTCAAACTGACACACTGAGAATAAACCACAGATAAAAGATACAAAAGAAATAGAACTCCGATTAAAATGTTCTTCATGTTCTTTCATGAGTTGAAAGACAGTAACACGACTGACAACAGGCAAAACCTGGGTGAGGCTTCAGAAAGTTAATTTAAGCCAAACAGCTCCTTTGCATTTGGGTTCAATGTAGGAGACTTCTGCTTAACTTCACTTTGGAGCACTCTGCTATCTTGTTTAGATTTTCCAAATGAAACCCATTCCTAATGAATATTTGCCTAATTAGCCTTTTACCCCATTGCTGAGAATATACCTGATAGGAAACTTGTGAAAAATGCACAGTAAGTTCAGAACCCCAACAAACACACTGCATTACCTGCTTCTTCCCACCAGATTAATGATATTCATAAATATCAACAGTTTTCAGCTCATGCTCAAAAGGAATAAACAAAACAACAACAAAATCCAACTAAAAAAACCACCACTGCTCATCAAGATTAGACAAAGGAAGAAAACTGCTGAGCAGCAGCTGTCACAAAGTGGGAACTGAGAGAAGAAACTGCCAAGACCTTTTAAAGTCTCCTTCTTTAAGAAAATTCCTCTCTTCTCCCAAAGCCATTTTTTCAGTCTTTTAAACGACAAATAACTGCATGACTATTTATCACTATATTTTCATGCACAAGTTCTTCCCTGGAGAGCCTGTCAAAAGGTCTGCATGAAGAAAATCTTAGCAAGCAGAGTGGTTCCATGGCTGCCTCGAAAGCCATTCCTGCCCAAACACAGCCTTGCTGTATTCAAAAGGAGACATAAAACCACTGCAGGTGTGAACACAACCCCTGTGCCTGAAGTTCTCCTTCACAGTCCTTAAAACATGTTCAGGTGACAGCACTGAAGCCTGCATGGGAAAAATTCTGCTGTTTACAACCTCATTCCTTTCTAATCAAAGAAATGACACAACAATGGTACCTGATGGATTTATACCACTTTGCTGAACAAGTTTTTACTTAATAATTCATTCTATTTTAGCTAGTTAATGTTTAAATCAACTTCCAATAAATCACTCACACTTTAAGGCTGGTCAGGTAATTCAGTAAGCATTCCTTAAAAAAAAAGTCTTGTAGACATATTTATAAATATATATATACACACAGAGTCAAGAAATGTTTGGAGAATGTTAAGATTGCAAAACTCAGAGCTCAAGAAGAAAAATATCAGCAGAGTTGATGATGAAATTCATCATTCACAGGGTCCAACCCCACACACCCACCCAGGGTCTTGGGGCAGCACATCCTGGCCCACAGGAAGCTCAACAGTTTTAGGGCCCAAGATGTTTATTTCGAAATCCTCAGGTTTAATCCTCGTCGTGCCCAGCAGCTGAGTCCGAGCCTTGGATCCTGGAATGATGAAAGTTCCAGAGGAATTGTGATTGTGTGACCTTTCAAAACAGAACCAGGCTGGCTTCAGCAACACACACCAAGATATAGAGGTGTTAGCAAAGCACAGTTATTCAATATTCTCTTATATATTACCTGATGCCTTGGGCTCAAACCATCACAAGGTATTGCCTAAACATGTCCATGCTTCCTTCAGCTCATTTTCAAAAATATCTGCTTACATAAATACATATTCCTTTAAAAAAATTATATTAGTTTTAAGAATAGCCAATTTTGTCTCCAACACACAATTCTAGTTTTCCCCTTTCTCTGTCATCTACTGGCCGTACAAAACAAGTACCTTTAACTTGGATTTTGACAGCTGTTCCATATTTTAAAATTAAATTTCTAGTTAAGTCTTCATGAATGCGAGAAAGAGACTTTTTTTTAAAGGAAAATAAATGGAAAACTAAAAATGAGATGAAATGCAACACTGGAATAACGTGTGTTACCACTTTGTTTGAACTCATAAGAACTGTCTGATTTAACTGAAGCAGTCCAGGGTTTTTCCACAGTACATAAATAAAATTAAGGTCAAAGAAAAGAAAACATATTCATCTGCTACCTCTGTAATAGGCTATATTCTTATGGACTGCAGTCCTGAATTCGCATTAAATTAGAGGTCTCATCTGGAGAATGGTCTAATAGTCCATTATGATTTACTTAGCTGGTTTTCCACAGTTTTTGCACAGGTTTTTTTTCCATTGTTGAGATGCATGTGGAAGTGATATTGTTTTGTCCAGAAAATACTGTTAAAAAGAAGTCACTGTAAAACGAATATCTGATACCCAGCTCATGTATGTTTTTAAAGCAATTAGAATTTTTTTCTCTTCACCAGAAATATTTTGCACATCTCCAAATATTCAAAAAAGGGTAAAAGCCAAGAGCAAACACATGAAAAGCCTTGGATTCATTTCAAACTCCATGTGGAGCTTTGGAATATCTTCACATGCAGAGGAGTGATACCTACAAGAACATACCAAAATTATTCTGACAGTTCTACTTTACAAAACAAAAAGGTTCAATTGACTGCTTTAAAAGGAAAAGTGAGCCTAAGGAGTCCTTCAGCACCTGAAAAATAGTGTACAATAGAACAGAAACTTCTCAGTATTCCCAGCGCATCTCAAGGTGGAAGCTCTGTTTATTCCTTAGGTAGCAATCACTTCATCTCCATTCCCTCTCTTAGTACCCTAAGCCTGGTGGCTCTGGGATTTATCCTATCTTCACATCCAGGGCCTTTGCTGGATTCTTGCCCACACAAGATCCAGCCCCTATTTTCTGATATGTATTCACAGGCAGTTTTTATTTAATATATAGACTGCACTTGTCACACACACAAACTTCTCAAAACCAGCAGAGTGGGGCTTGTAACGATATTAAATAGGCATCACCCATTCCATACCAAATCCAAATCACTTCACAAACTTTAATAATTCTTATGAAAAAGCTGCAACCAAAGGCAATTGAATCCATGAACAGTGAAAGACATGGCAACAGAGTTTTCTGGGAAGCACATGAAATGAACTCCAGCTGTGCTATTTCTCTTTAGTTTAGAGATAAACCTAAAATCCAGACCAAGTTATTTCCCTCTCTCTTCATCATCCAGTTTCTTTATTATGGATTTTTTTATGGATAACCAGTAAATCTTTCACTCAGAATTATTTTGGCTATTTTTGTCAAGATGTACCCAACACATGCATGTGCAGTGCCTCGTCCAGTGTGGCTCCACTAAAAAGATAATTTAGGTTAAATAAAAATAATTTAGGTTAGAACTCTGTAAAACAGATATGACTGAAAAAACATGTCATAACAAACAGTTAGTGACACAGTTGTAAATACATGAAAATAAAGGGTGAAATGCTCTAAATACACCTAATTCAAAATTCATATAAGAGTAAGCAATTCTAATAAATTCAGGGTTGTGTTTTTTTCTCTAACCTCTGATTATTTTACCGGGCATGATCCTAATTACTGTGTAGGACACTGCCAACTGCTGTCAATGATATCTACTCCTTTGCAGCATATATTACTTCTCAAAATCTAAGATAAAGTATCTCAGAATGAATGAACATTTTGGGGAGGCCACGGGGTTAATGGGATCTCTTAAGAAAAATATTCTGACTCAGCTTATATTTAGGATTTCCACTTTCACACAGCTTTGAGAACATTTTCTCTAGAACAGAAAAGAACTGTTTAGGTTGGAAAAGCCCTTGGAGATCACCAAATCAAAATGTTACCACCACATAACCACGTTCCCAAGTGCCACATCGAGATGTTTTCTGAAAATGACCGGGAATTATGACTCCACCACTTCCCTGGGCAGCCTGGCCCAATGCTTAACCACCCTTTCAGTGATTTTTTTTTTTTCTCCAAATCTCCCATCTAACCCTCCCCTGGCACAGCCTGAGGCCGTTCCCTCTCCTCCTGTCCCTGTTCCCTGGGAGCAGAGCCCGACCCCCCCTGGCTGCCCCCTCCTGTCAGGGGCTTGTGCAGAGCCAGAAGGGCCCCCCCGAGCCTCCTTTGCTCCAGGCTGAGCCCCTTCCCAGCTCCCTCAGCTGCTCCTGCTGCTCCAGCCCCTTCCCAGCTCCGTTCCCTTCCCTGGACACGCTGCAGCCCCTCCAGGGCTCTCTTGTCAGGGGGGTCCCAGAGCTGCCCCAGCACTGGAGGTGCCCCAGCAGTGCCAGCACAGGGACGGGCCCCGCCCTGCTCCTGCTGCCAGCCCAGGGCTGGGACAGCCCAGGCGCCCTTGGCCTCCTGCCCACCTGGGCTCACGTCCAGCTGCTGTCACCAGCACCCCCAGGGCCTTTTCCAGCTTTCCAGCTGCTCTGCCCCAGCCTGGAGCTGCAGGGGCTTGGTGTCACCCACCCCAGTGCAGGACTGTAGGATCCAGCACTTGGCCCTGTTGACCCTCACACCGTTGTCCTCAGCCCATGGATCCAGCCTGTCCGACCCCTCTGCAGAGCTTCCTGCCCTCCAGCAGAGCTGCAGCCCACTGGACAGCCTGCAAGGAAAATTCCACAGTCTCTCAAGGCCTGCTATTAAATATTTCCCTCCAGAACAATCTACTGATGACAAGTGCCAGTCACAACCCCAGAGTGAGGGGCACCCAGTCACCAGTGTGCCCACTGGCACAATCCATGTGTGGCACTAATCCTGAAATCCAGATCTGCTGGGTTTTACACAGGTGCATCCCAGTGCAGGCACCAGGCAACCTCACCCAACACCACACTCAGCAATTCCCGGGAGAAGGGGACACAGCAGCAGCTGCTTTGTTAGAATTCCTACAGGAACCCCACCAACTCCCAACAACGTATCATCCAAAATACTCTTTGCACAATGCTAGCAAACAATTCTGCAGCATCATTCCAGACTACTTCTCCTTGATTAGAAACATTTGCTCAAATGAGGTTATTTTGAGTTGTGAGTACATTACCTTGTGCTAGTGAATGATTCATGCACACAGATTTTAATAAAATAATTAACATTTTGTGCATAAGACAGTATTTAGTGTTCTAGACCAAATAAGATTTTAGTCTGAATCCTAGGCAGCACCACACTTTCCATTCCTTGATTATTCAAATATCAAATCCTTGTCATACTATTAAAAAAAAGCTATTTGAGAAGTATCATTTTTTAAAGGATTAATATATTGATTATGTGTAATGGTGACTAAACCACTAAAGATCAGATTCTATTTGTCTATTAAAGAATATGGGGATTTATCAGTCTTTTTTATTTGTAAGAAATATGTTTGCAAGATCTGAATATGCAAAACTCTGTTGTTGCAGTTAACAGACAACTGATGGCTAGAATCCATTCATGTCCGAAATAACAGGTAGCTCGATAAAGACCGGAATGCATCCAGGAGTTCAGTGGAAAGAGAACTATTACAGTCCACAGGAGAAGAGTCAAAATATTGTTTTGACAATTTGTATTAAATTATGCTCTCACATCTCTGTCTATGTAGGTGGATGTACTACCAAAAAATACCAAACCTGTTATGGCAAACTTTTGCGTTGCAAGAATTCTCAAAATCCAGTAACTGCTATTTGCAGAAAACACTAATGCTTTTCATTGAATGGTTTTTACACATATCCCAGTGCACCTGACCTCTCCCACTGTTCCCACCCTGAGGAGCACACCCCTGTCACCAGCACATGATTTAGGGACAAGTACTTGCTCATGAGTGACATCTCCAAGATGCAGGACTATTAAAATATTTCACTTGCAAAATGTCTTCATGCAGCTCTTGAACCACTCCTTGCTGCATTCTGCTAATGAAATTATCCCTCCTCTTGTCTCACCATCCCTGCAAACTTACTCAAGGACATCCTGAAATGTGGAGCAGCACTAATGCAGCACTCACACCATCATCAGGAAGCTTCCTTTATACAGGGCTGCACATTTAATTAGGGAACAAGCAATTTACTTGGATTTCAGCTGGAACTGCAGGCATTTAGAAACCAACAGGATCATTTTTTTTCTTTGCTACGCGATGAAATCCCAGCCAGGAGACCTGTCCAGAGCTCTCATTTGTGAAATAGGATGGAATAAACAACGGCAGCCTACATCTCCTCATCTTGTTTCAGGCTGCTTTGCATTTTGAAGAAGAAATTCAGTCATTCCAGCCCTCGCATTCCGTACCACTGGCTCGGGAGCCGACCACGAGCCCTGGCCCGCCTGTGGCATCCCTTCTCCTAGCGGGACCTGCGCCTCCCCGCCTTCAGCAGCACTCGCAAAGCGCAGGTTGGGAACAGCTTTCCTGCCAGCAGGCCCTTCCCCGCGGACAGCCCGATGAGTCACAGCGTCCTTGCCGTGCTCTTGCTCGCCTTGCTTGGCACGGCAGCTCCGAGCCACAGCAGGAGCGGCCCGGGACTGCGCCGGCCGCAGGTCTGGCGGGGCTGTGCCGTCAGGGGAACGCGGGGCTCGGCCCTGCTCAGGCACAGCGGAGCCACCGCTCACCCAAAAACCCCTCTGTGCATCAGTTTCTTACCTCTGCACCTTCCCGCAGTGCTCAGCAGCCCACAGTGCTCCCAGAGCTCTGAACAGCATCAGCAAGCTCTACTCTGTCGTTACTACGCGCAGCAAACGCTCAGTTCAACTCTTGGGAAAAGCTGTGTTCAGCTGCTCCCAGAAAAATCTAAGTGTGGCATGGAAATCATGATTTTTCTCAAAGTCATTTTCAGTGACTTTATTATGAAAGTAAATCTTACTTAGATCTTTTTCTACCATTACAGTAAAATTACGTAAATAAGTGGCTCAACATTAAAACCAGAAAAAAAAAGATGCGGATTTGTTTCACTTCTCTTGTTTTGTTTAATCTTCAAGGCATTAGACAAAAAACCAAATTCTTCATAATCTTACATCTGATTTACTTGGAAATGAAGTATTTTTTCAAACCACTGTTAACCACTTTCAGCCACTGAAGTCATTGGACAGGTCAGTTCTGCAAATTGTTCGTAATGATTTCGTGAACGTGGAGAAAGAACTGCATTTAAGTCTATTTCTGGAAAATGGCTTTTGATTGTGGTTTTTAGACTGAACACATGGTGGACTGAAATTATATTTCAGCTTTGTGAACACTATTCGAAACATTTAAAAAGAATTCTTGAACCTTATTACCACATCTTTTTTTAAAAGGCTCCTCTTGCCTAATAAGATAATTAATAAAGTGCACTTCCAATCACAAAGGAACATATTTGGGGTGTTTAAATGCTCCCAATTCTAAGAATCAATTATCCAGTAAAACAGCTCTTCCATCTACAAACAGGAATTTGCTCACAATGCAGACCAGCTGGGCAATGCTTGTAGCACCACAGTTTCTGCCTGAATTTTCCCTGGGGAAATATATAGATTTCTAATCATCTATTGCTTCCTTCTGAACTATACATATGGGATTTGTGAAAAGGATTTTTCACGCACGCCATCAGTCAGAGAGCTTTAGAGACAAATATTAGGCTCCGAAAAAAACATTTTTACACCACTACTTGGACACTCACAAAAGCAATCACTTCCTCCTGCCAACTCTCAGATTATTACGTAATATACCCAAGCTTTTACATTTATTCAGCATACACAACTGTGGTTCAATTTGGCACATTTTTTGGTTTTTAAATATGAATAAGAATGCTTCAAAGAATAAAACTGAGTTGGGAAATATTTATACGAGAAGTTGAGTATGGATTAAAATTGCTTGGCTTCAAAAGTAAAATTAGATGATGTTTAATTTAGTTTATTTATGAAGTTGTATTTGTTCAATTTAAATACGTAATCTCCTCTGAGAGAGTTCAGCTTTGCAAAATGATAATCTGTTCCTATATTTCTATTAGTTGTGATTTATTCTGATTCATTCCTTTGTTCAAAAATGCAAATGAAAGCAGATGATGCTGAAGAAGATCAACAAGCAACAACCAATACATCCATCAGTCTGAAAAACAGGGGAAGACTGCACGACACAGTCAAGCAAGAAATCCCACACAAAAGATTTCTAGGGAGACACTGGCTATGGAGAAACCCAAGCACAGGGACTCAGCTGCCAGGCTGAACCAGCATGACCTTAGTTCTCAATAACTCATCTCAAAAAGTCTTGCAAAGACACACAGCAAATTACCTCCCTCCTATGGGTATACATTGAAGAGAGATAAAGTGCTAAAAATCAACCTTGCTGGGCCTTTGATGAGGAGGCTCCAGGGAGGAAAACCTCTGCCAAAGGCTTTGGGGACATGGAGTTTACATGGAGAAATGAAGGACAGATTGGCAGCAGCTGTGCTACTCTGTAATGTTCAGAGAAGGAACCAAAGAGATTTTCAAATCAGGCATCCAGGTTTTGAGTTGGTTTATTTGCCTGTCTCCAGTTGTTTCTGCGTTTACTCCACTCCTTGGGTAAGATCCTCACGACTGCTGGGATGTCTGCACAGTGGGACCCGAGAGCTGGGCCATAAAACCCTTCTTCAATCCCTAAATCCTGCCGCTGCACTCAGAAACTCGTACAGAAACATCCCTGAGGCTTGCCAGGGTCGAGACTTCAGTTTGCAGACAAAAGAATTTGCCACTGATAACAGAGATCCTCGGAAATAGCTTAATTGCATCAAGACTTTTTTTCCATCCTCTACGTGGATCAAAAAACCTCCAAACCACTGCCACTGGTCTACATACTTTTTCCTTACAAGGCTACTCGTGGGCTATCCCACCTTCTGCCTTTCCCATGGAAGCTGATTGAGTTTCACTTTAAGTCATATAATAATAATTTTGAGGGGATTCCCTACGTCTATACTTCTATTTGGTTTGCTGTTCTCACAAAGAGGTGAAAAAGAGTAGGATCTATTCCCTCTTCCTTCCTGAACTGAATTAAAAACACCTTCATGGAGCCCTTATGGGCATCACCACAGACGTTTTGTGTGGTGTGACTTCATGGAGTACATGCCTCATTCCCTGGTCTGCTCAATCTTTTGCAGGAATGAATTCCACAGATCCCACAGAATTTTTATCTCAAGCAACACCAGAAGTTCCCCTATTTGTTTTCTATTGTAGTGGACCTTGGGTGCTGTGAAAAAGCATGGGAAGAGTCATGGCAGAGAAAGTCAAATCTATATAAAATTTTGAATTAAGTAAAGCCTCCAGCTTTGAGGCTCTGTGTTCACTGCAGAACAAACACAAAAACCAGACCAACACGGTAGTGTGCTGCTGCTCCTGAGGGTAACTCCTGAATAGAAATATCTGGCAGCTGGGAGGAAAGTTTCTGGAGAACCAGCTGTAAGGTCAAACAAGAATTACTGAGGAAGGGAGTGGATCTTGTGTGTGGGAGGGAGTACAAAATTGGTATTGTTTTCAAGTGAACCACTGAAAGATTAACTTTGAATGGAATTAAACTACACAGTAAACGAAACAACTAAAAGGATTTTACAGCAACTGCTCTCTACTTGGATGCTTTTAGAGGTACGTGTGTATACGTGCATGTATACATACATACACACACCGGTATTTTCTTTTCTAAGTGCAAGGATTTATCCCTTCCCTAATCCAGCAGTGGGCAGAACACTTCCCAAACTTCCCCCATTGCAGAAATATGCCCTCACAGCAGGAACCTTCTGCAGTGTCCAGGGTCAGTGTGAGCACTCCCAGCACTGCCGTTCCCCTTCGATTTGCTCCGTCACAACCCCGGGTCATGCTCTGCCTAAAGGGAGCAGGGTTAGTTCACTTCATGGGATAAATCCAGCACAGAGGCTTTCCAGAGAATCCCAGACCCTAATCTTCTTTGATTCCCAGTGTCCACGACAGCAGTGAGCTCAGTGAGACTCTCCCAATATAAAGTTTCTTTCTTTTAAAGGAATATGTTCAGATATTTCTAGTTACTTTAACATTTGTTCTTTCACAGCATTCTAATCCAGGTTCATTTAAATATTGCAATTATTCTTCTCTCAGGATTTGGCAATTAAAGCTCAGAAAGTACTGCTACTTACCTTATTGATAATAAAAAATTTCACATGTCCTGCATCTGCAGCTTTCATCTGCTTCAGATAAGATAAAGGAGGTGAACAAGATTTCCTTAGAAGGAAGCTGGGCCCGATTAAGAAATTGTATTTTAGTTTTCTCTAACAAGTGGGGAAAAAAATCCCCAAAAATACTTCCCCAGCAGTATTTTTAAAGACACCCTCCTAATCCAAAAGAAGATATGTAAATGAGGCTTGTATGTTAAGACCTCGTGCACTCAATTTTCATTCTTAAAAAGGTTCAAGAAAAAAACCACTTCAGATGTCTTCCATTTTCTCTTTCACTTCTTTCTGTCCTCAGTTCTGGTAGCAGAATCATGTTTTCAGATTAAAACTTCTAAGTGTATTTCTAAACTAGAAAAAGGAGGACAAGGGCAGGGAAGAGGACACTTAATTTATTATCTTTTCACATTAGAGTTACAGGGAACCTTAATGATATACCAAGCTATAAACCCTGTAGCTGGTACTGTATTAATCATCTGTCTACATGAGAACTCAGATAAATATATAATCCTATTTCTGCATTGCAGATTTTATATGTGCCTGCCTCAGATTGCTGCTTCTTTTTTCATTATTTTGTAAACACTGCTGGAGGGGAGGATCCATAACAAGGTAGGGAACGGCATACTAACTGTAGTTGCTTAAATTGAACAGCTATATTAAGATTTATAAGCAGATAACCAAAGAAATAGGCAGCAATTCAAGCTTTGCAGCAAAGAGTACCTTTTTTTAACAGTCTGAGCACAGTTTGTCTCTCTCAACACATTCTTCCTTCTCCAAGGTCAAGTCTGTTGCCAGCCACAGGCAGCAGCTGGCCCACCCAGGCTTCCCCCCAGCTTGGGGACGAGCCAGGTCCCACCTGCATATCCAAAGAGCTTCATTTGAGACAGGCTCCAGTGGTCGCTATCCATGCCACCCATTGTCATGTCACATATTCCTGGAAAAAGACATACTCCTCTTTTTTGTCTCCCCAGTTCAACCCAAGCATGTAAATAAATCCCACCCCTCCACATTCTGCACCTATCTCTAACATTTAGGCAACACACACAACAGCACTAGTCCTATTTTGGATGAACCAAAGCAAGATTTGAAATCAAATAAACCAAAGATTCTGCAAACCCTGGTGCAAACACATCAACAGAGTGCCCTGGGCACTAACAGCTCCCCACAAACACTTGGTATAAAACATCACCTCAAAACTCCCATGCCCTCAAGGGGAGTTCTTGATGCTGCAATGGAAATATCAGGGCAGTCCCCTCATGTTCTTTCAGGTCAGTCCAAGACACACAGGGCAGCCCCCTCAGCCTCATCCCTCTCTGAGAAGGAGCTCTGTCCTGCCCAGTGCAGAATGATGCAGTGTGAGGGTGAGAGAGGCACCAAAAGCTCAGGATGAGCCAAGAAAATCACCTGCAGAACTAAGAGCTTGTCCCCAGGCCTACCCAGAAAGCTGAGAGGTGTCTTGCCTGGGAATTAGGCATATCATTACTTCTGTAATCCTCCTGCTCCAAGAGTTTGTTTTCATGGCATTTTTCAGCCATCTTATTCAGCAATGCTGATTTAGCATTACCATTTTCTCCTGCAGTTCTCTGCATAACAATCACCACGACAGCATTACAGAGACAACCAGTCCTACCATAATGCAAATGTCCTCCTTGGGTACTGCAACAATTTGCATTGCATCTCAGAAGCCGTCTGCAATTCTTCTTGGAATTTCCCAGGTTAGCTCAATTACTCACAAATAGGTATTGCTTCAAGCACTGGGGGAGGGAGGACGACAATCTCGTGTCATTGTGAAAAACAACACGAAATCATCATTTCATTGTAATTGCATTTCACAGGTCCCTTGATATCAAACATCATTTGGATGTATTTTTAGCACAACATGCAAAATCCTCGTTACAATTCAAGCAGAGGAAAGGAACATGGGAAGCAGTGCAAATGAAAGAGCTGTCCTCAGCCAGGACAACAGTTTCTTCCTAAACTGACTTACGAAGGACACAAATCAATGCTGCCTCCTGACATTTGGGATTGCACATTTTCCCAAGGAGACTGGGACGGTTTATTGGGAACACTGTTCTCTTCTAATTACCTGTGTGACACAAGGTGTTCCCCTCTGAAAGACAAGTCAGGACGGTGGCAGAGCAGTTTTATTGTGCTTCATCAGCACAGTGGGGGTGTCAAGGTTAGTGAGATGCTGAGCACGAGCATGGCAATGAATTCATCCATCCCTGAGACAAACGATACACATTGCACGTGCCAAAACCAAGAGCCACCACACCTCTGAGATGTGTCACTCTCCCCTCAAGGTCCACTAATGCACAGAAATGTGCTGAACAAAGAGTGTGGATGGCAGGACCTGTGTTTGGAAGGCTGAGGTAGTCAAGAGAACAGGGATGGAGATCCTCACCATTCCAGTCAGAGGTGGAAAATGGCTTCAACGCAGGATGCAGCAGATAACTGGATGTGTGAGGGTGTAAATACTCCCAAACTGTTCAACTCTCATGCATAAGCCTGCTCCTTGCTGGTTGCATTTGGTAATACCTGGACTAAACAGCAGTGGAGCATGGAATTAGTGCAGAGGGATGAGACAGCATCACCAAAGGGACTGATCCTGTGGGGGTTTCTGCCCAGACTACGGAGATTGGGAAAACTGAGGCCCCTTCCAGAAGGAAGAGGAGGCTCCCAGATGGGGTCCCAAGGAAGTAGTCTCTGAGAAAACAAAGGCATCTGGGGTAAAAAAGCAGAGACTGGACAAAAAGCCCTGGAAGTAAGGGGAGATCCTGGAACTGTAAGATGCACGGAGACAAATGCCAGGCGGATGCCTACGGCAACATGTGTGTGAGATCAAGTAGGGTAAAAGCCCTAAACTTGTTGGATCTTGAATAAACTCCATTATCCAACGCCAGCATGGGCTGTCACTCCCTGCCTCACCTGTGACAGCTGGTTGGAATTCTTGTATCAGACTTCAGCTGGGATATGCAGAGGGAGGGATCCCTGAAGACAATTAAAATGCTGCATCTCATCCTAAACCGAGGTACAAAGTCTACACTAAATTGTACTGTGGAGAGCACAATCCAAACAAATGCAAGGAAGATAACTTATCAGACTGAGACAGCTCTTGTCTAAGTAAAAACCTTCTCAGATGGAGCACATATATGAGGAGTGTCATTTACTCCAAATGCCTAACTAATTTCCAGAGGTCGGGAGCTGGGAAGGTCAGTGAACTGGACAGGCAATGACTACAGAAATAGCTCTTTGCCCAACATCTCACAGATAAGCATCTTCCCTGTCCTGTTTCCTCATTCTGTGCGACAGATTTTTCAGCAAGATCCAAATCAGATTGGACTAAATCTCATTTTATTTTTAATTCATTTCATATGGTTTTATTTTTAACTCACATTAATTGAAATGCAGCGAACAAAATTATCAATTGAAATTACTTCATCAGCTGTGAGTCTTCATTCTTTAATATATAAAATAAGTTCTTAGTAAATCTGAATCACTGATTTTCCTGTTTCATCCCCAAACCCTGGGATGCTGATGCAATGCATGGGGTATTGAGTATTGCAAATTCCACACTCTTAACCATAAACGTATGCAAGAGATTGACGAATTTGGGGCATTTTTTAGTAACACAGCACTGCAATTCTGGGCTAAGTCTTGAAAATGCAGTTCCAGGTCTAATCCTCTCCTTCCAAGTGATTTCTTTCAATGCAATAGCCAAGTGTTTTATTAATGGCCTGGATGACACAAGTGAGCACCCCAGGCAAGTGCACAGATGATGGGAAATGGGGAGGAGTGGTTGTACCACCACATGGATGAGCTGCCTCTCAGAGGGACCGTGGTGGTTGGAGCAATGGGCCAAGAGGGATCCCGGGATGTCCAACAAAGGGAAATGCAAACCTCTGCTCCCGGCGAGGAACAGCCTGAGGCAGGACAGGCTGGGGCCAGCTGGCTGGGAAGCAGCTCTGCAGAAAAGGCCTTGGGGTTCCTGCTGGACCCGAAGTTGATCATGAGCCAGCAACGTGTCCTCACAGCAAAGGGCTCCTGGGCCAGCAGCCCGAGGGGTGGGAGCCCTCCCTCCCCTCAGCACTGCTGGGAAATACGAGTGCTCCGTCCTGTGCTGGGCTCCCAGTGCGAGGGAGACGTGGGCTGCCTGGAGAGAGTCCACCAAAGGGATGCAGAGGGGAGGAAAGGGCTGGGGCACCTGACATGCAGGTAGGAGGTTCAGAAACCCAGGACTGTTCAGCCTGGAGAGGAGAAGGCTCAGGGGAACCTTATCAATAAACACCTGATGGGAGGAAGTCAGAAGGACGGAGCCACACTCTTCTAAATGGTGTCCAGTGAAAGGCAAAAAGGCAATGAGAAAAAATTCCATTTAAAGGTCAAAAAACTGTGAGGGTGGCCAAACACTGGCACAGGTTACCCAGAGAGGTTGTGAAGGCTCCATCCTTGGAGATACTCAAAACCTGAGTGGACACAGCCCTGAGGGACCTGCTATAGGTGACTCTTTGGGCAGGAGGGGTTGGGCTGGGCCATCTCCAGAGGTGCTTGTCAGCCTCAGCTATGCTGTGACTCTGAAATCAGCTGGTTCCTCCACCCATTTCACCTTCACCATGTGTGGAAAGGAGACAAAGGGTAAAAAGTGCATAAACTCTTCCACAGAAATCCCAGGTCTTACTGCTGGTCCTCTTCTAGGCTTTCCCATTAACTACTTCTAGGATTCTCTGAGAGCCTGATGCACAATCCTCAGATGGTTTAACTGTGCAACGAATATTTTAAAAACACGGAAAAAACATATTACCAGCAGGATGAACTTGTTCATACCCCATGTGGTAGAAGGGAAGTATTTTGTAACTTGGTCACCATTTCCCAACTATGCAAACTCTGGTACCTAAGCAGGAACTCCACATCCCTTCCAAGCCTCCATATTTCACTCATCTGCAGTGTTATGAAGGAACACGTCCTGCATTCTACAGTGCTGACAGCCTCTTAAAATTATTAAAACACGCTTCATTCCCAACCCTTCCCTTATACATTGATTCTTTTCCTTCAACTGCAAATCTCCAGTTTTCATGCAAAAAACAAGATTCTGTATCAAAAAAAAAATAACAATGAAAGAATGTTTTTTCACCTAAACATGAGCAAAACCAGTAAAACTTGAAACAAAAACCCTACAGCTCTTAAAATTGTACCGTATGCTTGCATTTCCTTCAGAAGGGCACCAAACTTTAAAATCGAGATTACAATAAAATGCTAGTGATCCTCTTCATTGGTTTATGTATGAAATTAAAGCCCATATATTTATATAACCTATATAAGCCTGTATGTCCTTTATTTATCTGTATCGGCATATTAAAAAAACCATCCAGCATGCAAAGCATAACCCACCTAGGAAGAAATACTGTTCTATTATGCAACTGTTCCACTAAGGATATATTACCTTGGAGCACGACGTGCACACGGGAGGTAGGGAAGGATAAATTCTATGGAGCATCCCTGCTGGGCGTGATCCAGCCCTGGGCAGTGGAATCCAGGCTGAGGTTCCCCAGGCGCCAGCAGAGCGCCCGGACTGCAGGTGCTGCAGAGGCTCCGGAACTATCCCGCGCACCGGGATCTCTGTTGCTCCCTTTGCACCCACAGGGAGCCTCCATTCACAGCGGAGTCATCGCTCCCTGCCTGCCTCAACCAGGGAAGAATCCCAGTGCAAGCACCAGAGAGGCTGGCTGGAGCTTTAGCAACACATATGCACGTTAAAAAGTGTGTAATTTTAATCGGGGGGGGGGGTTGTCATTTGATCAGATAATGTATAATATGAATCTAATTAATCACCCGAAAAGAGATAGCAATAATTGTAAATTCCAGGGAACTGTAATATCCTTCTTTGTCTCTCCTTGAAAACATAATGAAAAACCCGACAAAAAGCAGGTTTCACAGTCCGGTTAATCAAATAAAGCACTTTCTTCCCTTCAGAACATTATTTTAAGTCTAACCTGTAAAAGTATTTACATTTATTAAAGGAGGGGGGTTCCATTTACAGAACTACCACTGCTGGAGCCCTACTGCAGTGCAATGGGTTTTCAATGAGTGGGAGAGGGAGTTACAAGGTCACGACTTCTACATTTATTCCAAAATGTAACAAGGAATTACTACGTACACAACTGACATTTGACAAAATGGACTGCAGGGTGAAAATAAAAAGAAGCAAAACCACTTTTAACGTTCTCATATATTAGCAGAATATATAAGCTCACATTTGCAGTATTCAGACAGGAACATATATAAATATATATTTAGAAAGATTCAAAAAATGTTGCATCCCAAATCCAACAGCACTGGAAGAGATAAGCTGTATATTTTAAATGCTGGGTGAAGACGAAAGGGGAAAAGAAAATCCTTCAAAGCTGTTTCCTAGATACATGATATGAAATTTAAAAGGCAAAAGCACTCACAAAAGTGACTTCATGGAAGCCCTTAAAAGAACAGTATGATACCTAGTTCATCATTACCATGTCTTCTGCAGCCTGGAATCCTACTGGGAAGCATGAAACTCTTCCAAGCTGTTTCAATATACATGCATGTAACCTTTTTATATATGCAGAAAGCATGAGAAATATCATGCAGTTTTGATTTGCAACAGGAAAAAAAAATGACCTTTCCAGTGAAAATTCATGTACATTTAGCATTGATGCGGGCCAAAATCAATTCTCCACAGAAATGAAGACAAAAAGGATGAAAAGGGGACACACAGAGGAAAAAAAAAAAAAAAGGAAAAAAACCTTCATGCTGCATTGCTCTACACAACTTATCTACAAGCCTTATTTTACTGCCTTATTCACAAACTTACTCATTTTACCAGCACTACAGGGAAAATATGAAACACTTCTTCACAGGTAGCAATTTCGATTAAAAGGAGAGGAACATGAACAAAGTAAAAGCTGTACGTGATCAAAGACCTGCTGGATACCTGAGTCAAACAGTTATTTCAGAGCAAGGTACAAGTGCTAGTCATGCATATGGATGACCTCTCACAAATTAAATGCTAATCAGGAATGCATCTCAGCAGTAAAAAAAAAAATGTGGACTATGAAGTAGATCTGTAATCCCTTTTCTCAGCAAAAACTAACAAAACACCACTCATTATCAATTTCATACCTACAATATCTAATATTAACCTCAAATCCCAGCACTAAAAGCGCAGTTTTCCCATGGTAAGCGTGCCAGCTATCTTCCAGACATCCCAACTTGTGTAATATCTCTGCAATCCTTTACCAGACCCATAAAAGAATGCCATCAGGAGGTCAAACGACCAGAAGTCCTAAGGAGCACGCAGCTCTTCGGGCTGTAAAATGAAGTGGTTTACCCTGAAAGCAGAGAGATTCCCTCTCAGCCACTTCAATACTTACCTTCCAGAAGGTCTGGGAAGCACCGGGCTAAGCATCTGCTCCTGGCTGCCTCAGTGCTCCGGGACTGCCCACAGCCATCGTCTCAGCAGCCCTGGGAACGACGTGCGATGCACTGGGAAGTGCCCCGGCTTGGATAGGACAACTTAAAGTCGGTAAATGGGAGGCTGGGGCAGAGCTCGGCTGCTGCCCGGAGCGCGGGGCAGAGGAGCTGCCAGCGCCGCAGGCAGGGATCAAACGCACAGAATCTCCCTTTACATAATCGGAAATGACTCCTGTAATCTTATGTTTTCTCTTAAAGCGTTGGATGCTTCATGAACAGCCAAAAGCTTTTCCATGCAGCATTCGTGGATTTGGAGCTGATTCTTCTTTTCATTAAAAAAAATAAATAAAAAATAAAAATGAAAGTCTATCTGTCAGAATCCTTAGTTATCGTGCCATACACCTCAGAAAGCGTTTCCCCACCTTGCCACAGGAAACATCATGCATGCTTACAAGGAATTACAGAAAATTCCTGGTTTCTTCCACATTATTTTCTAATCCGTCTCGATACAAAGGCAATGTTTGGGGGTTTTAACCTGTGTGCCCTTTACTTTCAAACAAACGCACTGAAAAGCTATAAGCAGCTCTATAAAGAAACCCAGCTGAGGATTACAGATTTTCCTAACAAGAAATACCTTTGCCTATCATAAGAGAACATTAAAGTTAGAAAAATACAACAGTCAAACTGTACTGCTCACATTTTAGTGAAATGTGATCTTCTGAAAGTAAAAAAAAAAAAAAGGCACATCCGATTCTTACCAGCAATGATAAAAGCAAAATCCTATCCACGTGTTTTCCTCATCACTAAAGAACTGATTTAATCAAAATCAAGACCGTATGTTTCAAAAACAACAAGATCATACTGAATTCTCAACCTACCGAAGCCCAGCGGTTGCTTTCTGATGCAAGAGTGCCTTTTAGCTATGCAGTTTCTCTTTGACCTTACAGAATAATCTACACGAGTCGCAGCATTACCTTTGCAGAGATTCCCAGGGCACGAACCAAAACCTAATGCATCACTCAGCCCCAGTCCCCACACCATCTTCCCATCAGCTCGCGCCTTCCCCGGCAGCAAATTGCCAAATAAACGAGCTCAGAACGGAAAGGGGAAAGATTTTTTTTATTATCATCATCATCATCACCACCACCACCATCATTATTGCTCTCATGCTGTGGATGTCGCTACTTACTTGGCTAAGACATCATCCCCAATCCAGCCTGCTCCCGGCTACCCGGCGGAGGGCTCAGGGCTCGGCATCAGCGCGGGCAGGCGCGCAGCAGCCGCGGAGCCCCTCTGCAGACTGTACCACCGCGGCGCCCGCCGGGGAGGCAGCGCGGCGCGCCCGCAGCATCCCCGCACCGCCGGGCCCGCACCGCCACCGCCCGCACCGCCACCGCCGCCACGGCACGGCAGCGCCTGCCAGCCCGGCAGAGCCTCCGCTGGAAGCGGGGGAAGGAAAAAAAAAAAAAAATATGGACAAAACCACCATGTTTGTTGTTTGCGATTTTAATGCTTCCCCTGGGATAATGACAAAAACGGAAGATGGCAAGCTACCAGGAATATGCCACTTACTCAGAAACGGGAGAAACCTTCAAGGACAAGGGCTGTCAAGTCCTATCACTGTCGTTGGAGGAGGAAGGGGGGTGGGGGATGAAAGGTTGTGTAGGAAAGGGGGCGCGGGGACCGCGGGAAGCGGCGCATCCCCGGCACCCCCCGAGCAGGCGCAGGATGCGGCGGGGGCTTGAGCCCGCAGTGCCCGGCGCTGCTCGGGCTGTGCCCGCTAATTACACCCCGGCAGCAACGGCAACAGCACGTCTGTGCTGCAAATTACTTCATAATCACCTTCCGCAAAGATACGGCTCGCTCTCCCTCCCTGCTTTCTTTCTGTTTATATAAGAACAATGGTGAGTCTAGGGGAAACAGCGAAAAACCAGCCTTGCAGCACTGTGGTGTTTGTGTTATGTTTGTGTCCCTGCCATGCCTTCCAGAAATCCAAAACCGTACAGGAGGAACACACGAAATATCCCCGTTTAATCTGATCTGGTCACATCAGCATATGATGTAAAACCATACATACATGCCAGAGCAGCTCTCTGCCCTTCTCTTCCTTTTTCCTTCCAGCCTTACACTTTGAGGAACCACTGCATTTTATTTAGAGCTTCTCACCATCCATTCCGAGTTATGATGTTACCTGTTATTTGAATTATTAGCACATACAGGATTCAGAAATGCAAAAGGCTCTTTCAATGGAATACTGTGTTACAGCAGTGGAAAACAAACTCAAGTACTAAAAACGAGATAGAGACATCAGTCCTTTGAAAGGCACAGCATTTTCTGTGTTATAGTTTATTTTTTCAAAGCAAATTGTGATCAGTGCATGTACCACATCCAAACTGCAACTTCAAATTCTCTACCTCAAAGCATTCAATCCTGAGAGTGACTAAACACAGGAAAATACCAAATTATTTTTGTGAAGAATGTATAAAACAGTACAGATAAAAGTTGGGATGTGTTCTGTAGCATCCTAGGACAGCAGTGGCTCATGACTTCACTCTGCCTTGGCCAGAATGGGCAGTTGCCAGTGAGCACACCTCCCTGAGCAATAATAGGAGTAGCTGTGCTGATGCTCTGTCATCCTGCCTTACTCGCTGCTCAGAATATCAATTCAGCCAGTTAAACCAAAAGTCTGCACTGCACCAAAATGGAAGCTATTTAAAAAAAAAAAAAAAAAAAGTGCTAGGATCATTGATCAGGAGTTCTTTCTATGCTGATCAATTTTTTCTTAATGAAGTAAAATGTAAATCAGGACTAGGATCAATGCAGAATTTTCTCATGTGAAACTGCCTTTATCATTAGGAAGCTACAGGCAATTACATGCATGCCAGGACACTAGATGCAGTGACTTTGTGTTATATTAAGCAGAGAGACGTGTCCCCTTTTCAGTACAAGTTTTCAGTACAACTGCAGCTGTAAGGAGTTTGCAGTGCAGCTCAAACTCAATTCCAGCATTGCACAAAACAGTGCTCGAGTTAAATGTGTTGTGCTTGGGTCCCAGACCCACAAATATTGGTGACCTCTACTGCTCTGTCAGAAAGGCAGGAAGATACTGAGAGATCTGCAGTTATCTGGCTACTGAAATGCATTTTTTTGGTACCAATTTAAAAAATAATTTGAAAAGCAATAGAAGGTTGATTGACACAGTACAAAAATACATTAAAGGAGATTTTTTTTCTTACACAGTCTTTCCTGAAAGAAGAGAGGAATAGTTTAAAGAAATTAAACACAGCATAAAAACTTGTTCCAGACATTTGGTTGCTGCCAGTTTGAGGACTGCTGCTCTCAAAGACTGTGTCATACTACAGAAACTTCAGACAAGGTACACAACCATAAGGCCTATATAGGGAAAAAATCTAATTTTTATTTTATTAACAGAAAAGGCAAGGGAATAAGAGGAGGAAAAAAAAGAAAAAAAAATGTTCAAAGTGAAAAGAAAATCTTAGTTTGAACATATTAATATACCAAATCCAACCAACTTTTCACATGAATATTCCCAGTGCTCCCTTAACATAGGCCTTGGCAGCACCAGAGCGCACGGGGAGATGGACAAGCCGTGAAATATTTTGGTGGTTTGTTTGGAGCCTGCTCACAGGTTGTGTGCATTTGCCTGCCAGTGCTGGTTCTACCTCCGTCCTGCAGCAAAGGCCAAGCACCAGAAGATGCCGTTCTGGAGTGAGAGCTGAGCTCCCAGGCCATGGCGTCGGGACCCACGCTGAGGCCTGCCCAGGCTGGGATCAAGGAGCGCTGAGGGAGGCACCTTGTGTTTGCCCTCACTCAAAGCTAAGCGCAAACACTTCAGAAATGCTACCCCTGAACAGCAGCACTGTCCCAGGAAGTCCTCTGGGTCCTGCCATCCTCCCAGGATGAGGTTCCAGCTTCATACACACTCACTACCCTCGAAGTTACAAGACCATTATCCCAGGGAATACCTGCTATACCTAGCAGGTACCTTATCACGTTAACTAAAAATAGCAATTCCATCCTCAGAATGGGCCAGCCAGTAAATAGTACCAATAATAACACTCCGAGCTCAGAATTTAATGGGGGGGGGGGGTTGTTATTATTTTTTGAACACAACTGTGAAAATAGTAACATTTTCCAATCTTTCAGCATGTGCAGCTCAAAATGGCCGCAATGGTGGCTGGTGCTTTTTCTAGATATTTCATAATCAAATTTAATAGCAAAGCACTGCAAAGCAACACACCACCTGAAATGAGGGTTTGTCAGCACATCTTCATGCCTATTAAAGCATCAAGCAGCACGTTATTTAGCTCTGACAGAAAAATAATTTAACACCTTAACTTGGGGGCAAGGAGCGGAAATGGAGCAGAAAAATGGAATGGAAAATAGAAAGATGCTCCTTGGGACTAAGTTTAAAAAACACAACAATGCTTAGGGGATGTAAAAGGAATGAAACTTTAGCTGTTGAGCCTGAACTGCAACTTGAAAAAATTGCTTCTCCAGTAAAACTTCAACTGACAATTTATATTCAGAAGCAAAAGAAAAAGCCTACCTAACTTCTTTGGAGAAAAATTTAATTCCATATTGCTGGTGATAGATGATATAAGCACATTGCAAGGTCTTTATGAGCTAATTAATGACAGGAAATGCAGGAACAAAATTTTAATTCCTTTTTCAGGATCTGGGGGACCAAGACCTCATTTTTGGTGAGGTTGTCCAATCAGAGGAATGGCACTGGAAATCTGTAGAAGATTTCTAATATTTTCCTAATCACAACCCAGATACTTAAACTAGAACAGCAGACTGGCATCCTTTCATATTTTTAAATCTCATTTGCTTCCTTTTAAAAAACAAGAATTAAATCTGTTTTCAGATTCGGTGCTTCTCCAGTTTGGTAACAGAGTGCAGCAATATTTCTGCAAGGAAACAGCTTGCGCTCCCAAACTGTGCAAACATGTTGTTATCCTGGGAAGCAACATGACCTAATAAAAGAAGTGGAGAAGAGGGACCTCGGAACACTCAGATTCAAGGACTTGCCCTGCTGTTTCTTGACTATGAGATGTTAGTAGGTCACTTGATCCCACTGTGCTTCAATTTCCCTAACTATAAAATAAGAGTATTCACGAGTTTAAATTACAGCACTTGTGAGTTGGTTGGTTGGTTGGTTAACTCTTCCCTGCCTTTTGAGGAAGGTGTTGGCACACCTGAGCCTGCTGGGGGAAGTTCTGGAGCTAAGGAGATAAGCAGCAGGCACAGGGTTTGGACTGGATGATCCTCAGAGGCTCTGTCCAATCCCAACCACTCCCTGTGTGATATAAAACACTAAGCTCATGGTTGCCTTGAACTATTTATTTTATCTGCCACATTTGTTTTACTGAACAAATTACTACTTGCTCTGACTGATAAATTACTGCAGTTTCAATCAGCTCACTTCCTTGACCAGCATCCCAACTTCCTCAATATGTGAAAGGAAAACTACCAGCCAGCCTCCACTGCAGTTCCCCCGTCTCCTTCAATCTCTACCATCTGATATCTACGAATACACAAAGTTTCCTTTTTTCACTGTCTAACAGCCATGCCCAAAAAGAGCAGATGACCCCCTCCCTGGCACAGAAAACAAAACCAGACTCCCAGGATCACCCATGAAAGAAGAAAGGTCATTAGGCTCTTCCAAGAACAAAAAAATGAGGAAGAAGCAGTAATTAGAATGAGCTTCCCAGTAAAGTTTAAGTAAACCTGGCTCACTGCCACAACCTAACCACAGCATCGTAGCAGCCTCAGAGTGATCTGCCCTGGCCAGAGGAAGGCCTGCAGCATCTGAAACATCTAAACCTGAACCCACTGCTGAAACCAGCTTCTGCATGATCTCCACAGTCTAAAGCATGCCCAAGAATACAACAACAGTATCATGCAAGCATGACACCTTCTCTTTAGCTTAAGGACAGAACCTGCCACCTCACATGTAGATGAGAGAAAATATTTTTTGACACTCAGAACAAATCTGAACCAGTAGATGCCCTAACAAGAGCTTTGAAGAACAACCCTCTGAGGGTGCCACAACTTCTAGGAACTGAGGAACAAGACAGTCAGCAGGCTGAGGAACCACCCCTTCCTTTAGTGGGCATTTAAACCCCACAAACCTGCCAGGTTTCAAAAAAGGATTTGTGCCCACTGCCTTCTAGCATTAATCTGTTTACTTAACACGGTGATACTAACAGGGGGACTCGAGTCATTTGTGCCTTTCCACAGTGGGAGTTCCCTTCTCTGTGTTCTGGAAGGCACTGTTACTCTTCCCCTGCAGTCTCGTATCACTGGTCCTGATGGAGATTAGAAATTTAATCTAAATTCATTTGAACTCACATTATAGGATTGTACAATTAAAAGGGACCACATCAGTAAGCATCAAACTACAGATTTCATACAACCTGACTTTGAAGGTTGTTTGGAGATAGGGATGAAACTTTGCACAAGGAGATGGGTTACATGGACTCATCCCTTTATCGTGCCAAAATTATTCACCCAGAAAAAACAGAAGTCTGAAATCAGAATTTTGGTTCAGTACCTTTTTCTGATATCACTGATGCAAATTACTACCACAATGTTATAAGGGTTGTTTTTCCATCTTATTTGCTAAACTTTTGTACAGGAAACCACTCATCTTCCATTTGAAAAGTATGTTCCAAGCAGGATGCATTTGCAGAAGCATCCTTTGCTATGAAATTGTGTAGGACTACGACATGGGTATGAACCTCCAGTACCCCTTGACACAGCTAGGCCATGCCATGACTTTGGACTGCACCTTAAAAAAGAAACCCAACATTATCATATTTAAATTACTCAACTGTTCCAGTCATATTTCAGACAGATTAGACAATAACAAATAACAGAGAATTCAATTACAAATATGGCCTGTTAATAAGATTATTAAGAAAATGCATCCTCCTTTTAAAAAACATTCTTTAGGCTTTCATTCTGCTATATATGGACTTTTCACACATACCTTGATCCTGACTGTAAATCTCACTAGGTTCACACAGTAGCTCCCATTGTAGCCTTTTTGTCAAGTGGCTCAGAATTGAAGCCTGCATCAGCCTTATTTATTACTCTGGTAATGGCAAATTATTAACATAAAGGGAAATAAAGTGGGACAAGGTTCAATCGCTCTCAACAATTAAAAAGGGATAACAGAATTTTAACAAACTCTGAAATAAAGACTTCTGATAGCTCAGCAAATACCATGACTCTGATACATATTTCCTAGTAATTAATCACCTGGAGTGAATCACTCCTGTTGTGGTGAGGGTTTTCCCAATATAACAAGATAAAAGGCTATGTTTAGCTTACTGGGTAGAGCAATCTGACCTGTTAAGCTTTGTTAAGCCGCGGGTATCTGTGACCTGGTGCTGGTGATCATCCTGCACGGGGAACGTGCACACAGGGGCGGCCCCCAGGGCGGCCGGGAGCCCCATCCCGGGAATCACGGGGCCGGCCCGGAGCCACCTCCTCGGGAGGGTGTCCCCACCAGGCTGTCCCCACAGCCCAGCACCACCGGGCTCTCCTGGCTACAGGGCCACAAAGCCCAGTTAAGGACGTGCAGCCCTGGGTGCTGCTCTGCCAGGAAAGAAACTGGAGCTCACCTGTCACGTAAATCACTGGGAACTCGGATGTTCTTCCCTGTGCCACAACCTCCACCTTGGGAAAACCAGCCAGTTAGTGCTGCTGAGGTCACCCGGGCTGGCAGCACACCCCACTCGGTGTGGGAACCCACGGAGTGGCTCCAGAGCCTTGGGAGGGCTCACTGGTATGGGCTGGAACACACTGGTACATCCCAAAACATTTCGTGCCAGTCCTGTCCTTCCCCCGCATGGCAGCATTTGACAGAATGGCTCTACTTCAGCCAAAACAAACAGACAAAGTGTGTGAATTTCTATCAAACAGTCCTTTCAATCCCACTGGAATAACTGGGAATAACTCTCACAAAAGCCATGCCAAGAGTTCAAACAAGTATGGAGTCAAACCTGAACTGAAATTATCACAACAGCCATTTGTGGCTTTTATATAAAAATACGCTACTATAAGAACTCAGAATTTGTATTCACAATCATATATAGGTCTGAAATAAGTGTTCAAACTCTTTAGCAAAGAATGAGATTTACAATATGAAAACTTCAAGAATTATTGGAATAGAAAACTTACTTATGGATATAGCACATAAGTTGTAGAAAAATATTTATTCACATTATTAAATACTAAAATTCACACTATTAAATACAAGGCCCCAATGCTATTGTAATAAATATACTCAGTATATGAAATAAAAATATACTATAATGAAAATTAGTTGGGTGTCATGTTTGGCTTCCAGACTCACCCATGTCCTGAAGATCCATTGGCTGTTTCTTAACCCCAGATTCAATACTACAAAACAATCTTTTTGACAGTTTTGCCAAAATCTTTTTGAAGCAACTGAGCTTAGGACTTGCCAAATATTGTTGTAGAATGAAAGAGTCTGTCCAGCACGGAAGAGTGAGCACGTGAATAAAAAATTATATTGGAGAAAAAACCCCACCAATACCTGGTCTAGAATAATCTCACATCCAAACAAAATTGACACATTTTCTAGTATTTCCCTAAACTAAATAATCCTTTAAACTGTGTATTATTTTAAATTATCTTCACCAACAACATTAATGTGCTGCAGATAACTACATTGGTCACTAACAGGAAAGGTTCCATTCCTTCAGAAAGAGTTTAAAAAAATAAAACAACTCGTTGTGTTTGGTCAGAAACGGGTTAAGAAAGGGTTTAGGGGCAAACAGTGGTAGCACCTCCTCTGTTCCCCCAGGACACCATAAAGGAGCCAGGTAATACAAGAACCAAAAGATCAAGAAGAAGAAACCCAAAATTGCTTCACAGAATCACAGAATATCCTGAGTTGGAAGGGGCCCACAGGGATCATCAGGTCCAGCTCCTGGCCATGGTGGATCACATCCAGGTTTAAGTGACCAGTGAGCACAGACTAGGAAGTCTGAGTGATTTATTGACCACATTTTTAACTCCCTTTCTTCAGAGCCAGAATTGTTCTATTCTGCACCGGCAACTACTTGTTCTGTGCACAAAGAACAGGATGCAGCATTTTGCAGGGGGAAACAAAAGTATGATGGTTTATTTCACTGTGGGTCATTTGTCAGCTCACATCACAAATCCAGCCAAATTCCCCTTCACTGGGCTACAGACACCACTGGGAAGTGCTCCAGGAGCAGCAGGCAAATTTCAGAGCCCAGAACTCAAGGCCTCATCCAGAACTTGTCCATCTGGACAACCAACGTCACCATCCCCTTTTTCCAGGGCTCACTCACAGACATGATCTCTTAGCAAGGTTTTTGCTCCAAATAAATCTGTTGGATGTCTTAATGTCCAGTGATAAAACAGCAGATTATAGTGATAAAATTCCAACAGCCTCTGCCTGAGGCTGGCAGGAACTATCCCTCCTGCTTGGTCCCTGGTGGGTGCCCTTACCTGATCAATCATGTCCATCCTGATCTCCATAAATAGAAATAATGGGTGAAAATAATTTTTTTAAAGTAATTTACAAATAAATAAAGTCAAAAGCCTCACTGGAAGGTTGAGAAAATAAATTTGCAACGTTTGTTTCAATCACTCCAAGAAAGGGAAGATAAGGGGGAGAATCTGAAGCACTTGTAAATCAGCAAAAGCCAGAAAAACATCATTCTTTTCTCCTAAACTGTTACAAGGTGGTTTATGCATGGGCTGTTAAGGGGCTGGTAATTTATGACCATTAAGAATTCATCTGCCATTTCAACTTAAGGATTTTGGAAGTGTCCAGCACCACCAAATAAGCAGCTCCTACTCAAATTCTACTTTAATTCATATTTCTTCTTAGGAATTCCTATATTTGGAAGGATTCCTGATTTTCTGTATGTAAATAGTCTTTTTTTTTTTAAACAGCCTTGTCCTACAAAGATCAACTTCATATCTCTGTTATGTTTCTTGTAGTTTTGCTCTCTAAGTCAAACATACCAAGAATATACAGCTGATATTTTCCAAAGCCCAAGGAAAAGAAGATAATCAGTAATGCATCTACTTGTGTATATATATAATTTTATACAGGGAAATTCCTACCCCTGAATTGTGTAGTAAGACCTATATTTCTTGAACACTGATGTCAGTGTTCAAAGATGTTGGTTGACCTTGAGGATAAAAATAAACTGTGCAGTCCTGCATCGTGTGCTCGGCTCGACTCACTAAAGACATCTAAATGTTCTGTGCTTACATGCCATAAAACAGTTAAACACAGGTATTCCATATTAAATATATTTAATACTCCTGATTTCAATTTGTGGAGGGAAAAATTTGGTTTCCCAGGAGCTGCTGCAGCTTCCAAACATCCTCTAATTCACAAGCACCAGAGATGCTTACAGTGTTATATTTAGATAAAGTAGTGATGAGAACCCTCAGCATATTATTTGTAATATTAAATCCCACTGAGGTTTTTCTCCTCTTGCCATTTCATTAATTCTAGTTCAGGAACAACAATGGAAGATTATAGGAACAAGAGATAAAATAATAAAATATATAATGAAACATTAATCAGAATTCTACATTTTCTACTTTTAAAATAGTGGAATTTTTGGTAATTTCTGTGACTGGGAGAGAAGACTCCTAGCAAAACTTCCCCAAACCACTGAGATGAGGGACGCCAGCACTGACTTTCAAGTAATTCATTCTCTGAAGAAACACCTGAATGCTAAGCTCAACTACCCCTTTAAAAAAGGCAATGATTTCTCAAGGCAACATTTCAGAGAAGCTGTCAGCCTTTGATTTCCCGTTTTACAAAAATCCTGGGGCCCTTCTCGATCCATGATCCCCCCTGGCACACTCAGCACTGGCAGCAACCCCGGGTGCCACCCGAAGTGTTCCCTTCCCATGCCAAGGGATGTGTTTGTCCTGCCTTAGGATCCCCACCCAGCGCCTCCAGGGGCTCCAAACGGCCCAGGATGTTCCTCTCCAGGAACCCGATCCTTCTCCCATTCAGTGCACTCGGCAGAGCCAGGCACACCACCTTCAGTTCCCAAAAGCAGCTGAACTCGCTAGGAGGAAAGCAGACTGTGCATTCCCAGGCTTAGCTGGGAAAAAATTCATAGCAACTCTGCAGGGTGCTGGACACAACCACAGTTCAACGTATTAATTCATGCAGGTACAGAGGCCCCTGATTGTCCAGAGGAATTGGTCCCGAGAGAAAATGGCGTCCCTAGGTTGTCAGAAGGACCCTTTTACTGCTGAAACCCAAAATACCCATCCCACACCACACTTGTAGCCAACTCCTCAAAAATGTCATCTGAAGTCGTGCCACTGACACCAGCAAAGCCCTTCAGAGAGTCCAGAGCAGTTTCCAAGAGAAAACAGATACAAGAACAATCATTTGGTATTAGGGGAATTAAAAAGAACCATTTCCTGTGTTTATCCTCTAAAATAGTTGGGAAAGTATCTTTGTGATGCCTCTTCTTCCTCCCTAAAAGATGATGAAAAAATTCTGACACGTCTGAAAACAGAACTTTATTTTACCTCATTTACTTTCTCACAGTCTAATCTAAAAATAAGTTAAATACAATGACACAGAAATAAAATCTATCACATTATTAAGAAAAAAAGTAAGTTAATTTCTTTTAGAGCATATAATTTTGATGGGTATAAAAGGAGGTACTTCTAAACCAACTGAGGAAAGAAACTCAATGAATGAACTGGAAGGAAGGATGACCATGGTTTATGCAGGAGAATGTGAGAAACCACCTAAAATCCTTCAATATGATATTTAAGAAATCCACTGGAAAAGCATAAATTATACCAATCAGAGATATAATAGCATTAAATTAAGAATCTACACCAGGATATTTAATTTATACAAGTTTTGTATCCTGTGTTTCCTGGAAGGTAAAAATAATAAAAGCTGAAATCACTGTCTGTAAAGAGCAGAATTACCTCACTTGTAAGAAAATCTGGTTTCTTTTCTCCTCTTTTATGAGAAAACCTAAACACAGGGTTTATTTGGGCAATATGAATAGAGAAAGTGATTGCACTGGTGTTCCAGCAGTGAAATACTCTGGGAGTGTTTGCAGAATCAGCAGGAGAGGAGCAAGGCAGGGATTTCAATCTCTGTGAAGGGAATGTTTAACCAGTACAAGGCCATGAAGGCCTGGCACTTACGTTTTCCTATCCCTTCCAGAACCAATCCAAGGAATTCTATTAAAACACAATTAGTGCCTTGCCCATTCAGCAAGAGGAACTAAAAAGATTAGCCATTGGCCACACAAACCCCAGCATCCAGTCATGTTTAAGTAATATAGTTTTACGAAGATTTAGTGACAACTTCAAAGAGATCTTTGGAATTTTCATTTTTGTTAAAAGGCTTGAGACCTCAAGATTGAGAGTGAGCTTAGGCAGAGGTTTGATTTTCAAACCAATAGCCCATCTTTTATAAATATGGCACCTCACGAAATCAAGCATCAATTTTGGCTTATACTGAGCCAATAGTTTGATATTGAGCACTTCTCTGGAGAGAATCCAACAGTTAGATTCAGACCCTTTGCTCCCTTCCTCTGTAACCCCATACTTCATCTGGAAATAACCATTCCCACATTTTTAAGCTCTAATACGATCTCTGTGGAGATCTCTCTCAGATCTCCTACACACACCTTACATAAAATGTTGCCTCTCCATCACCACACAATCAGCTCAAGCTCAACAAGACTACAGAGATGTATATTTAGCTGTAAAAGAATGAAAGTTAGCACAGCTTATGTTCAGTTATATCATCCTGAAAAACCCTGGAGTGAAGAGCAGAGCAATTAATCTGTGCTGAGCTCCACGCTGGCCCAATTATACGATCAGGATTCAGACACTTAAAAGCCAAGTTGGAGAGCTCTGCCCAAAAAGCACTGCAGGCAGGTCCTCACCTATGCACCGACCGACCCCTCTGGTGGCACCATCACACCAAGGCCTGTGGCTGAGACAGCCCCTGCAATTCCCAGCTCAGTTCCACTCCTCCTCCTGACCCTGCCTCCAAGGCACTTTCTGGGAATACCACCTCAAATGAAGGGCTTCCTCTCCATTCAACTAAAAAATTGACTGAGGCTCTTTTGAGCTCCAAACTCACATTTGCACAACAACAGGAAGTTCTCCCCAGCATTAAAGAAGGAGGGGTTCACTGCCCAGCAGTTGGGGGGGAGGAGAGGAGCTCCTTCTTGAACAGCTTCCCAAAGTGTCCCCACTTGGGTACCAATGACAGTTTGTGTCTGCAGCAAGCTCAGCCAAAGCCACAAACAAGCCACAAATGACAGAAGAGATTTCAAATAGAGGATGACCATGCTGCAACAGGATTAGCTCAGGGCTAGGAAGATCCAGGCTTAATTTCAACATCCATCTCAAATTCTCCCTGTAACCTTGACCAAGTGATTTAATTTCACCATGTCCATTTCCTAAATAAATACGTGATAGATCATCTCCCAAATGCACAGAGAGGACAAACAAGATTTCTAAATACTCAGATAAACTTTCAGTATTGAAGGCCTTTCATAGACAGATACAATCTACTGGGTAAATACAAATATTAAGTAGGGAAATCACTGGGGAATTTATTGCACTCTATTGCATTGCAGCAAAAATTCAGAGGTGTAAACTCATCTTCCATGTTTTACCAAACAGAACACAGAGCTGAGGAGGACTCCAGACTTTTTCCAGAGAGTTCTTAGAAACACTGAATACTTTCTCTTATTTTCATGGATTAGAAAAACCTCAAAACTCTTCAAGGGACATTTCTCCCAATTTTTAACCTACATACATTCTGGTAAAATCTCAGAACACCAATTCAATAAGCACAAAAGTCAACACAAGACTGAGGTCTGAAGGAAACCCAGCCTCAGCTCTTCTGGTGTATCTCATGAAGCAGCTCCTATTTTTCTGGCTTAACTTCCACAGCCCATATTCTTTGCTCCTTGTGTTAAAATTACCCCAATTAATTTAATTGTATTTCCAAATCTCTTCAGATATAAAACTGAATTGTAACTGCTTCCTCAGATTTCAACTGGGATATCTTATTTAAAAAACCAAACCAACCAAACCCAACACTCCTCAGAACACGCACATCCCATTTTTGTGTTATGTGAAAGTAAAGCTTCTGTATGCATTGAACAACACCCAGAGCATCTCCTTAAATCCCCACATATAGAACCATTTAGGTTGGAAAAGATCCTTAAGATCAGTGCTTCTGGAATGACATAAAACCCTCCAGTATTAGGGTTTTTTCTAATACCACATTTTTACAACCATGTTTCTGTCTCCTGTGAGCTCCTAGTGACAAGCACTGATCTGAGGAGTTTGTTTGATGCCCACTATTTCAACTTGAAAAACATCAGTAATGCTGACAGCCCTGCTTTCTGCAGGGAGGGAGTCCCCAACTTAACTTACCCACACACAAACGCTGGCAGTGGCACCTCTCCCTCTGCACCTGCAGGATTGCTTCCCATTTGCTCCACAAATCCCAAATCCCAGTGCAATGCCTTTATCTCTGCCCACTGTCCCGCTGGTGTGGAGGAGCTGTCCTCGACCGAGAACTGCTGGCCTTCCTACCAGCAAGGTCCAGCAGGATTCCTGGGGGAAAACAGGGATCTGGCTGCAGAGGCAGCACTAAACCAGGCCAGGCCAGCAGGCAGAGGAACAGCCTGCTCAAAGGCATTGACTGTGTGACGGGAGCAGTGCCACAGCTCAAAAACTTCTGCTCCAAAAACACAGACTCCTCCAGGAGAGGTGAGCGGAACACACCTATTAAACATGCTGAAATGGAAATTCCATGGAAAAAGCTGAAGTATCATTGCCCAGGCTGTTGGTGTCACTGTATTTCTCTACAGAATTTTAATTTGCAGTCTAAGGCACCCAGCCTTTTATTTATTAGGATGAATTATCCAAACACAGCACCTTACAGTCCTGGCTGCAGGAGTCTGCTTAAAAGCAGGAATAGATAGAAGCAGGGAATCTTAATCTCAGTCATTTGTTTCAAAGGAACGCTCAAGAGTCCAAGAAACAACTGGATGTGGCACTTAGCGCCATGGTCTGGCTGACAAGGTGGTGTTCAGTTGGACTCCATGATCTTGGGGGTCTTTTCCGACCTTAATGATCCTCTGATTGTAAACAGGAAGCAAAAGACAACATAAAAGCTTTCACAATTGTTTCCATGCAGATTTCAGCAGGAAGATCCAGACTGAGTGCTCAGCTAGCATGGCTGAAAATTTAAAAAAAATTAAGAGATGGGGAAGAAAATGCTCCTCCCCCTGCTTCCTGAACTTTACCAATGTGGCAACATGTCCTATTTCCCAACAGCTCCTTCTATTGTCTCTCTTTCACCTCTATAAACACAATTGAAACCAAAGAACACTGCCATTCTTCCTGTTCTACAAAAGCAGGCATCACTGTCACAGGTGTGTTTTGCTTTGAATGTTTTTATGAACTTTTTTCCATTAAGATCCAACCTTTCTTGTTCTGGGTATCCTCACTGCATGCAGAGGTAGTGTCCAGGGAAATGGGATATCAACTGTGGAAAAAAGTAAATGGAATTTTTGCTCCTCTTTTTTTTTCTTCCCCCCTACTTAATCTGCACTTCTCTGGTTCTCAGTCCCGCCTGGTAAAAGACAACAAATTCCTGCTCTTATAAGAGAAGTGTGAGTGGTTCTTGCCACGTGGCTGGCAAATAACTGATAAGAGTCCAATTAGCCAAACCTCTTCATAGGCAGAGGTGAATTACAGAAGCAACAAAGAAAAAAAGAAATAAAAAATCGTTTTCTGGTCCAAGGTCTCCTTTGATTAGGATTTGGTTTTATATTTACTTTGTTTGCGGTTTTGCTTCCCTTCCCTGTTGCAGAGAGAGGAAATACCTGGGTTTTCTTGCCTGCCTCTCTTCCAGCACCCGTTTCCTTAATTAACCACCCCGGGTGTGCAGAGAGGGTTTGAAAGACTTAAAGCCCCGCTCTGCTCCGACCTATCGTGCTAAACCTCCTGACGTCAGGTGAAATTAGGTCAGCAGAAAAGTGCTGCTGAGGAGGAATAACATCCTGGATCTCATTTCTCTCCTTGAAACAGCAACCAAATCAGGGCATTATTTTCCATCTCCCATCCTGTATGGTTGCGGTAATTTGGATTTTCTTCTACTTAGCTGAGCAAGCGTGAGGGAGGAGGAGGAGGAGGAGGAGGAGGAGGAAAAGGTACTAATCTCTTTAGAAAGCAGCACTTGACACCCAGTGTGTAGGTGATAATGAGCACTTCTAGGGAGCTGACATAATACCAAGCATTTACAGGAGGGAAACTTTGCTGTAAGAGGAGCCAAGGTCCACTGAAGAGATTAATTCATGATTTCTCTTCTCTCACACCGTAAAAATACGATTAACTCTAACGCAATTCCACAGTTGTTCAAACATCCCCAGTGAGAAATGACAGCAGTACCTCAGCCCACTTGGGTGCCTGGAAAAGAAGCCACAGTTCACCTTAATTAATTCTCCAGAAAGACTGGAGATGTCACCTATTAGATTAAAACCAAAAGGAAAGAATGCACATTTTTCCATGCAGAAAGAAAAAAAACACCCAACTCAATTAAGTGTGGCAAGTAGCAAATACACAGGAAGCAAATTTAAAATGAATCACAAGATGAACATTCCCCAGCTCCCCACACATCTCTCTCCGACGTAATGAAGCTAAAACTGTCCTTGCAGAGGGAAAGAAAGATGCAATAGCTTTATTTACATATAAACAATTATTCAGCTGTAAACATAACTCACACACACAGGAGCTAATGGAGAAATCATCAACACAGCTATGGATTACAGTCTAGATCTCCTCCTCAGGTGCCAGGTAGCAATTGCAGCCTCTGTCACCTCGGGAATTCTTAAATATTCCCCTCTTTATCTGGACTAACCTGTGCCACTCCTATTTCAAATACGCTAAAGACCGTCTCAGGTTTGAGTTTGGGTTTTCTGGCCTGTATCACAGCATATTTGCACAAAGTGTGTCTGAGCAATAGTACAAAACTAAAAATTAACTAGGCACATGTAACTTTATACAGCCTACCATAAAATGCCACTAATGGCACGGAGATACTGCCTGAACCATGGCCTCTTTGGAAATCCACAAATGTTTGCTGGAGAATTGTACATGTCTCGCCACAGCAAATCTCAGTTTGCCACTAAAAATCCCAATGCAAGCCTCTTTGCTAAAGCACGACTTGTTTTGAGGCAAAATTTCCATCTACTCCTGCATATTTTCCTGTCCAAATACTGCCTTTGCCCAAGACACTGGCCTCCATTCTCTACTCCCAACTTGCATATCAAAGTTTTTATTGTACAATTGTGTTATTTGGCACATGAAGAATGAGGTTAAGTGGTAAATTATTACCTTATCTTTGCAAGATGAATTAGGCCTAGACACAAAGGTGCCGAAGGTAATTATCGCATTAGATGAGGCATGGCCAGAATCACAGAGTTAACCTCTGCACAACTCTGCCGTGTGGAGCTGTGCCTTTGCTCCTGCTCTGAAGTTGCGGTATGCTCAGATTTCTCATTCACAGGTGACAAATAAACCAAATTAATGTCTCTGTGAGAGTCACACTACTCCTTTATCCAAGAACAATGTCACAACAGAAAAACTGTGAAGTTTTGTTTCATTTAATTTTTCTGCTTCAGTACAGGTTCGACAGGTTCCTTTCAACACTATTTGACAATGCAAGCCATGAAGTAGAGAGAAGGCAGAAGGGAATGGGATCCTTTTTCTTCTTTTCTCAACAAATATTCCTTCATGGATCTTAATTTCAACTACTACTACATTGGGCCATCACTGCCCGAGGAAAGCATGCTGATAGTCCATCAGCTCCAGGAATAAGAAAATCCCAATCGGAAGCTAATAGTTCAAATGTAAATTTAAATTCACAAAGACACAGAAGTTTTGACTTTGCCTTCTGCAATAATGACTGCTCTTTAAGACCTAAAAAAGGATGAGAGAAATTACAAAAAACAGAAGTTTTTCCTTTGAATGCAAATGTAGCTGAAAGTGCATGAACCACAGAACATTCATTGGGTATTAATCCAAATGCTGAAATTACTGTAATCTTACGGTATGTCTGATATCCCTGGAAAGGATGGAGCACATTAATCTGCTTTAAAAAAAAAAATCAACTACACATCCTAGTTTTAGAGTTCACCTAAGCAGCCATAGAGGAATGAAACTCTTCTCTAGGTGCTTTTCCTTCAACTTCAGAGCTTTAGGGTTTTGATGGCTGCTTCCACCCTGGAGCTGTGGGCTCCTTGAAGCCTGAGCAGGACTCAGACCAGCTCAAGGGTGAGTGCAAGAGCCAGTGCAGGGCAGGACTGGGACCATGCAGGTGAAACCCCCGTTTTCCATCAGCTGCAGCTGTGACAGAACACCCACTCCTCTCAACCCCACCGAACCTCACAAACCTGACATTGCTCAAGGCAAACAATCACCTTCCACAAGGAGCTAATTACACCATGGATGATGATTCCTTGCTGACCACAAAGTGTCTCTAATTTCAAGCTATTAAACTCAATTGCAATGTCCCAGTGGAGAACATCTATATGTGGTGCTGTAAAATCAAACATAAATCACTCCTGCTCAGAAAACTCCATGGTGTGCACAAAAAGAGAATTTTCTGCACCTATCAGCAGTCATAGCTTCTTTTTCTAGTTAGTTCTCACACCTTTTTACCAATATTTCCCACAATAGCAAATAGAATATATATATATTGGCACAGTCACAACTATGAAGTTAATGTTTAATGAGTTATGTGCTCCCAGTTGTTAACATGTTCCTTTGTACTGTGTATTTATAACAACCATATGGAGCAGTTAAAAGCAAACAACCAAAACCAAAACAAAACAGGTCTTCTGCAGACTACAGTGGTTTTCTATAGGGGTTTGAAATAGTTTAAAAGCTTCCCTAAATATCGTTTTTAAAACCCTATTTTAAAATTGCTACACTAATATCAGTGACAGTGAAGCAGTTTCCCAAAAGCCATTTGGATTAAAAATCCAAGCAGTTAAGCTGTCCCAGAGATTTTTGGGAGGAGCCAGGAAGACTGGAGGTGTTGTGGATGTTTTTCTATGAGAAACTCCTGAAGGAGCTCTCCACAAGAGACTCTTCCGGCAGTACCTGGGAGAGCCCAACTTCACTGCCCTGCCGCTGCACAGATTAGAGGCAAAGGGTTCTCAGGTGACAGGAGGGACTCCAGAGCAGAGAGCAGGAAAAAAAAGGATGAGTTTTTAAACCTTCTCCTGCATTTGGGTTGTTCAAAGTTAAACTGCTCTAACGAATGAAAGAATATTATATTTTGTATGCACATAAAAGACCAGAGTGAAGAGCAGCCTGCACAAATTCCCAAACACTGGAATTAATCTGTCATCTTGCAAGGTCACTATCAACAGGGAGCAACTCTGGCAAAATGATGTGTGATGGAAAGCCAGAATGAGTAAATAGATCAGTGACTCAATATTGCTTTCTAGGGAATTATATTTTGGTTTAGATGATTCTCTCTGCTGTGTAAGATGTCTTTTCAGTAGGGAACAAGGTCATGAATAACATTGCACTAACCAGGAGCAAATAAAACATGGAGATTTGGCAGAAGTTAAGGAAAAAAATTCAATAAAATGTTTTTTACATTACTCACTAATTATTACTCATTAAGAAACCGTATAAATATTTCCTCATACCATATCCCTCCAATATGCACCTTCCATTCTAAAAATACTTCCTGTTTTCACTCAGTCATCAGCTGAAATGAATAACCCCTAATCCTTCCAAGGTACAAAATTAAAATCAAAAGTGAAAATGCCATTTCTACAGAGCCCCAGCAGCCCTTCTGAAATGTGCAGTGCTGACACGTGGATTTCAAAACCACATTAGGACGTTTTTAACCTTTTGCACTTTCAAATCAGTTGCAGTAAAGATATAGGTCATTTTGCAATAGGAACCCTCCCCATAAGAGAGTTTCCATAAAGAACTGCTTTCAGGAGAATTTCCTTTTATTTCTGAATACAAGTTAAAGGACTACTTTAGAAAAATGTAAAAATCATAAAAATGACATTTCAGCCATCTCTTAGAAAGAGCTGTTAAATTTTGGATGGCAGAATTACTCAAAATCTAGAAATGGTACTGTGGCCAATAATGTCTTGCCTATCAAAATTCACACAACGAGACAACTCCAGCACCAAACAGTTTACAGTCTAATTTACAGCATGACCTTATAAGTTCATTTAAAAAACAATTAGAGGCATACATTTAGCAGAATATCCCAGGGAATATACTTAAGACATGGAAAGAATCATTAAGATCTCATGGCAGGTTTTTTTCTTTAAGTTGCATTGGTTCCCTGTCCTCAATTTGATGGGGAATTAACAGGTGTGGTGTTTAATGAAGTTCTATAAATACTGTGAATTGCATTGACTCAGAACTCCATGGGACAGGCGTTGTAAAATTACCAGCAAGACTTCCTTCAATTTATTAATTATTAGGATAAAATCTCTGTTTTATAGCAATCCATGATTCATGTAGGAACAACTCATTTATCATCAGCGGTAACAAAGCTCAACGCTCCTCACTGAGACCAGTTCCTCTTTTCCACACAGCAAACCTTAATCCCTGTCCATCCAAAATCCTGAAGAGTCCAAACTTCCTTCCCTCCATCCATCCCTGCTGCAGGTACAAATCACAACCCAAAACACAGGAGCACAACAAGAATGCCAGGCATTTTCCCAGTGTGAAGAAGACAAAGGGATTCCTTTCTCTGAGCACACTCCCTCTTTGTTCACCTTTAAATATTTTGTCAGAACACGTATTTCCCACGCCAAACATGTCCCAAGTGGAAGGAGAGCTGTGAAAAGAACTAGAACATAAGAAGTACTAAAGGAAATACTTATGACAGTATTTCTGCACAGACTTGGAATCCCATCTGCTCACAGAGAAGTGAATATTCATAGCTGACTGGTCAAACTGCAAGTGTAACACCTCAGGACTTTTGCCTGGGCTGAGTTACAGCTCCAGTCTATCAACAGACAAGAAAAACAGCACTGTAGAGAGATGAAATAAAACCTTTAAAACTATATTATTCACAGCTTGCATGAAAAAGATTATTAAAATTGTATTTTTCTACATGACTTCTTCCTGCCTTGAGAAATTTGGATTATTTCTCATTAATCAAACAGGAATCAAGTCCAGTGTAACAGAAGTTTCATTAAATTCACTCACTGCTCATTCAAAGCTGCAGTAAACTTTTCTCAATACACGACGTCATTTTCATTGTATATCAGCAAAAGTGCATTGGAGTTTTAGGATTTTTGTTTTTGTTCTTTAGAAATAGTCATCAAATATTATCACAGTATTTTGATTTGCTCATAATATTGAATTTTACACACCACAGAACACACTGGCAGTAACTTCAAGCCAGTAGTTACAGCAATAAAAATAACATTACTATCAACCAGTGGAAAGTGTTATATTTTTTTTTTAATTCTATTTTATAAAATGTCTAACTTCTCTCGTTGGAAAATGAACTTGTCTGGTTATCTTTTTCCCAGAAACTTGTATTTCACCCCGCCCAGCCCTCCTCCAAGAGCACTGATGAAAGACCTGTCCTCTCCCTTCCTTCTGCATCCTTCCCAACCAGTGAAAAACAACCCCCAAACCACTTTTGGGAGCAGTTCCTTCTGCTTCAAAGTGTGAGAACATATGCAGAGCTTCTCTTCTGCCTTGCTGCAGTTTTGATTTCATTTTAGCTGGTTTGGATGAATTTCTCTTCAGGCACTGCAAACATCTGTGGCTGAAAGCCAAGTGTGACTTTGGATACTGCCCACAGGATTTCCTCCACTTCCCGGTTAGCCCACCGTTCCCCAAATCCTGGGATCCTTCCTTGTTTTTTCCCTGCTGTATTTTTAAAGCATGTTCTTTCCAAATAAATCCCAATGACAGTCTCCTGCTCAAGTGTTATGGATTTTCATTTAAATTGCTAGGTGGAGGAGGTACATAAACTCCCATTTTCCCATCCATTTTATGTGAAGCTGCATCCATGATGATGTGAGTACCCCCAAAATAGCTGCTCAAAATGAATCATTCATGCCAGCATCCAACTTCTTCTAACAGACAAGGACTGAACCACCATTGCAAGAGCTTTGAAAATGTAAAATAAGAGAGCATTTTGTGAGCACAATGAGCATTTTGTAAGCAAAATGAAAAAAAAAAAAAGTTAAATTACTTTTTTTTTAATTTATAGTATGAAAATTATTTATGTTTTTCTTAAATTTGACCACAGAAGTAACAAAAGTCTTGTCACGTACACATTCTATTAAAAAAAATTACCACCACCACAAGGGTCAAGGTTTCCGCAGCAAAATCAAAGGATTAAAATCAGCCTCCAGATGGGAAACAACTGAAGCTTTTCACAAGTTCAAGTCTTGCTGTACCTTGGGGCTGGAGATGAACTCTAGCAGTGTATGTATGAGCAGGCACACCAACACCCAGGTGAATTCATACACAAGCAGCTGCCAAAAAGTCCAGTGTTTTAAAGCTCTTTTTATATTCTCAGTATTCAAAATGTAACGATGATTTGAAGGATTTTCTGTTTCTGCCACTTTTCTTTCAGATACAGGTTGCAATAAAAATTTTTTTTCAGCTTCTCTATTTCTTTAATTTTTATTTTTACCAGTCCATATCTAATTAAAATTAATTCAAATTCCATGAAGACAAGACGGAAAATTCTCTGATCCTTAATAATCACATTTTAACAATTGCAGTCTCCTTCTTTAGCCTCTGCAGTCCTGCTCTGCTACCCTTTAACTCTATTCTGAAATATTAAAACAATTGGGCTGGGTCTGTACTTTGATTGCCTCAGGTTGTTTTTTTTCTTCTTCTTTTCCGTTCTTTCTTTCTCAGTGACATCAGAGGACCCTGCCATGGGCTGCTGAGCAGGAGCTCTCACCCTTTGTTCTGAAAGGACCTCCTTGGCTGCCCATTTTCCACATTTCCCAACAATCACACTCCTGTCTGATCTGTTCACATAGCAAGCCCACTGATCTGCCAAAATCCACCCACCAACCTCTCTCCAAAATCCAGTGGTTCCCTTAATCATCTCTACAAATGCCTCACTTCTGGTTCAGATGCCACTTCTGATCCAGAAAGTCTCTCAGGAACTGGATATGGAAAGAAATATTTTCTTGTTAAACTCTCGCCATAAAGAAAGTACTTGCTTCCAGCTCTCCTTGGAAATGGTACATTCCTGATTCTACTTGATGCGATTTGGGGGGGACAAAGAAAAAGCTTATGAGAAAGCAGGGATTCAGCATTCCCTTAATCTCACATGCTCCATTGCTTTGTCATTCCCCCAGGAATCACAGTGACAGGAGAAATGCCTGCACCCCAAAAAGAAAAGAGTTTAGTGGTTGTGACGGGCACTGATTTCATTTCCATTCCTGTGCTGTTTCTCAAGCAACACTGACACAGACATTCGCAGTGGTGAACCACCCACTCCAGCAGGACTGGGTACTCTGGGGACCTGTGGGATGATGGGAAAAGGAAGAATTCCTCAGCAGTGAGGTTTGGCAAAAACAAACAAACAAACAAACAAGAAACCCACAACCTAAAACAAAACCCCAAAACAAACAACCAAACCAACCAAACGGCCATCAGCCCCAGCAGCACAGGAGGTGACAAAAGTACCTGGGAGAAGCGGGCACAGGGACGCCCATTAAGGTCATCCTTACAGCTTTTCCAGCAGTGCCATGGATTGTTTCCCAAACAGGTTTAGAGGGTTCTCCTGCCTAATACAAGTTTCTAAAGACTAATGTGGAGTCGTCACCCTACAGGCTGAAACGTATATCCCAGAGGCATGGTAAGGGTAGAAAGAGTAAAGATATAAACCTCAATAAAGATTACAGAAAATTCTTCTTTGCTCTCTTTTTTTTCCTGCAGTCCTTTTCCCAGCCAACATCAGGTGGATCACTGCATCCCAGACAGCAGCAGCTTCACCTACGATGCCACTTCAGCTCTGGTACAGAGCTCGCACCAGCTGCTCCAAGCACAGCTCAGCACAGAGAAACAAAACCATTCCTTCTCTCTCCTCCTACAGTGTTTAAGCCACACATCTGCAGTTGCCAACTCCTCCTTTTGATGCTGGAAATTCAGTGCAATTTACATTTTCCTTCATATACACACATGCTGCTTTTTATCACACTCTAAAAAATCCACAGTTTTTATCCTCATTCCAGATGACGGAGAGAAAAAACTACCTACTACAGAGGAGGGGCTGGACAGCTGTTTCTGCAGTAAAAAGTTGGGGTTTTTTAAACTGAGTACAGAAAAGCCCATTTAATGTTTGCATTTATAAAACCAGGAGCTGGTGTAATTTATGTTCTCTTCTGTCCAGATCTGGGCAGAAGGATTCACAGCACATCATTCCATGAAGATTTAATAGAGTGGTAAACCTCTGCTAACATTCTCATTTTAAAGAAGTCCTTGAAAATATGATAGACTCTAAAATAGAGATGTGGAGTTGCTGCAAACAAGATCAAGGAAACGTTCACCAAATTCAGACTAAAAAAGTTATGATCTCTACTTGTTCCAGCCCAATTCAGGTAAGTCACTGATCCCAGCCTTGGCATTTCCAGTCCCCTTTCACTTTAAGGGAAGGGGGAAAAATCACCACCACAAATCCCAAACAAACCCTACCAAACCCAGCCTCCCACCACACTCCCTTGCCCTGGATATAGCACCAGTTCAGGTCAGTACTGGTACCAGGACTGGCACTAAATGATCTGGGGCAATATAAACTGGAAGCAGCAATTTTCACATCCATCAGATAATTAAGTTTTGCAGGACAAGGGATGATATGTAAAACTTCCATAGCAGCTAATCAAAGACAAAACTTGAGGAAGCAGCAAAAAGCTCATAATGAAGAAATATATTCCACCACAGGTGGCAGGAAATTGTAGCTACTGATAACAAGTGTTATGGGGCTCTGGCAAAGAAAGAAAATTAACATAAGCATCAAGGCAAAGTAGTGATAGCACCAATAAAAAAAAGCCTCAGAGCACTCTCCAGAAATCTACCATAAGAATCAAGTGAAAGTAATAAGTAATAAATTTGCATTTTCTGTAAGACCTCGCATTTAAACACATTCTTAAATATTTTGTGAGTTTCAGGAGCTGGCTGCAGACCATGTGTTGCTTGCCTGCACAAAAAGCAAAGCATCACTTCACTGAGCACTGAAGCACCAACATCTGCAGGGAGAGATTACTGGGAAATCTAAAACGAGGTTTAAGAACAAGTTGCTCAATCCATCCAAATAGACAATGGGAATGATGGAGAAGCCAAAGCATTCAAAACCTGTGTCTTGGAACACGACAGAGACGAGTAAGGAACAAAGGCAGCAGGAGGCTGAAGTCGGGGCCAAGCCTGAAGTTGGCCAAGGTGAGCAAGGCAGATCCCATCCTGGAGCAGTCACAGACTCCTCCCCAGCTCCATCTGAAGGAATCTCCGGCTCAGGGAAAGCCACGTTGAAGTGCAGTGGATTATACAACCCTGCAAAAGCTGGGAACTATCAAATATCCATTCAAGAGAGGTATTAATGTCACTGGCTTAGATGAACTCTCCAGAGGAAAAATGGATTGCAATAGGAAATGATTGGATCATCAAGCTGAAAGCAAACAGAGAATTTATCTACTTTGTTGCTGTAAGAGTACACAATTCCTGAAGTCAATGGAATTCTAACAGCCATGATGAACAGCAGGCAAAATACAGACTTTAAAGCTACTAAACAAGATCTGTGAGCACAATATACATTCTAATAAGGGCTAGGTAAAAAAAGGAACTGGTATTTTGTCTAAAATCAGCTAAGCCTGACTCCAGCAAGGAGCTGCACTTGCAGGGCAAACTGAAAAAGAGGTGAAAGAGCACCAAAATAAATGAGAGACTTTCCAGCACCCAGGAAAGCAATAAAACAAAATCAGCTGGGAAAAAAGAAATCCCCTATCCTGTCTCTGTTGGATATGTTCAGTTCAGTTTCCACCTGAAAAGGGGAAATTTAACACGGGATGTGGGAGAAAGGGAGGAATCAGCAAAGCAGGCTCGGGTGGGGTCATGTGAGGAAACCTTCACTTTTCCACGGGATTAAAAGACTTAAACTATGCAAAAAGGAAATGCTTCTCTCTGTCTTTCAGGGGTGAATTTGTACAATGTAGAATGCTATAAGTGTCAAGCAAGACTTGGCACATATCCTTTGAAATATAGTGAATAAAGACAAATGTTAACACACTCCTTTGTGAGACTTAGTTTCTACATATTAGCATTTGAATTGTGCTCAGCCCTCTGTGTGTCACATTAAGAAAATTCACATTTACATGCTCTGTATTAGGAGGAACCAGCAGAAAAGCCTCAGTCGGGGCTCTAGGAAGAGCCAGAAGCCAGAAAAGACCCAGTAACACACCTACAAACCCTGTACCATCAAAGAGCCTGCCAAGAAAAACCCTAAAGCAGCAAAGAGCAGGCAGGAATTTCCCTTCAGGGAGGGCAAATGTTCATTGATCGCAAGCAATTTATTGGTATTACCAGGGATTGTTTCAAAGTCAGGAGAAATTTGTCATTTGCAGCTGCTCTCCGGAGCAGGTTAATTTTGCCCAGAGAAGGAAAATGTGTCCAGCAGCTCCTGCCAGAAGCTCCCATTGTGCCACAGAGGTGGTCAGTGCAGAAGTTCGGAACAAATGCTTTTTCTCAAAAAATCACTGAGCAGCACACCAGAGAAAGGCCTCTCGGAACACACAAATAACCACTTAATGCCAAATTATCAAATGCCAATCCTCAAAGCAGCTCCTTTGGTGACAGTGAAGCAAATCTACCATATAAACAGGAAAATAAAAATTATCCCCAACATGGAAAACTAAAATGCATTCTTTTAAAAAAATAATAAAATCAATATTATAAAATATATTTTCATTATTACGACAGAGCACTTATTTTTTAAATTATATTCAATATTTCCAAAATATTTTAAAATCAGAAAAGTATATCAAAAGTAGTAAGAAATAAAAAAAATAATTACATTAGTATTTAGTAATACAGCATTAAAATGTGATTTAAAGAAATCAAATCTTTCATTCATGTCCTAATGTATAAGGAAATTCCATGGAAACTTTACTTCCTGGACATGGCAGGAATTACCCACAGCCACACAGAAGTCAAACCATTAGATCAGGGTCAGGCTGTCATTTATATTCAAATTGTAATGGCAACTACTGAGAAATCAGTCCCATTTTCTCCTGTCACTTGAGCAGTCACTGAAGTCTTACCCGACCATTCCCTACGTTACTCAATTCCTTGGAATCCCGTGGAGCACAAACCTCTCTACTCTCCACCGGAAAGGGAAAGGAAAACCAGCTACTGGCACTGATGGCCTTTGCCATTTTTAACAGCCAGTTCACATCCAGACAGACAAGAATTGTTTAAATCCCAGGGTAACACTCATTAATAAGAAAATAAACTGACATTACAAATGAACTTCATGTTAACCCATCCAATAGATGATTTGAACAGCACAAACCATACAGAACCATACAGAATTCAGCAGGAATATGTTCAATTTTTTTCTGTTTCAAAAGAAAAAAAACCAACTTAATTTTATTCCATTAAGAAACCATTTTGGCTTTTGTGTTTCCATACTGTATTTTAATGTATTGCTCGGGAGAGTCACTGACTGGGGTGTTTAGGCAATAGAACACACAAAGAGGTTTGCACAGCCATTCTGGGTAACCTCACAGGGCCACAGTTCCCATCACCTTTAAAACAGAGTTAAAATCCATACTTTTTCTAATGCACTTCAAGATCTACTGATGAGAAACCCCACGCAAGAACCACTGTCTGCTGTTACCCTCTCACTGAATATGGTCTTGTTGTAATATTACCCTTACTGACCTCTTAAAATAACATAAAATTGAAATGAAGTAGTAATTGTATGATTATAAAATGTCACTAACTTCAGATAGTAGGAAAAGACTATTTAATTAAAGGAAGCTTGCTCTTCAAAGGACAAAGAGTTCAAATACATTCACAGATATTTAATTTAATTGTGCAAAGAAAGATGACTGCACAGGTAGCTGTAGGTACAGACCTACCCTGCTTCTGCACAACTTCTCTGGATGAGTTTCATCACATTCACATCTACCAAGTGACAGAAAATGGAACTTGCTCTTCTTCCCCTTCAAAACACGTGGGGCAACCCCAGGAAAAGTAACACAGAAACAGAGGGATGAGACTGATGGCTCTGACATCACACCTATACACCAAATTCTGCTGACGTATCTCATGGCTTGGGATGAGCTGGTGGATGATTTGTGCTGAGAACTGCGGTGAAGTGACAAGTGTGACCCCAGGCATTGCTGGTACAGCTGTTTGCCTCCAGTGGACGTGGGAGAAGTGACAAAAGCAGTTTGCCAAAGGTGATCTTAACTACTGGAAGAGCCCAGCGTCTCCACAGCTTCCTATGCCCTGCACTTACAGGCCAGAAGGAAAACACAGGTGTAGATACACCAGATAAAGTCGTTTCTCCAACTTCCCACCCTCAGCTCCAGCTGACATTTCAGTGCTGAGTAGTACAGAAATAAGAGCAGAGCCCAAAGTATCTCCTTTAATAACTCCAATAAATCACAGCAATGACAAAACAAAACCGGGAAGGATTTCATGTGGGAATACCTTTAGGAGAGGACAACACCTGCAGCTGCCTTTGAGAAGAAATAATCCTTATGCATTCCTGGGCTCAGCAGACACATTCCCAGAGCAGTGGGACCTCCTGGCTCGTGTCTAGAGCTCGTGCCAAGGTCCAACCAGAGCAGGCGCCTTGTGTTCATCAGTGCAAACAGGAACATCTCACGTGTGTGCAACCTCAGCTCTGGCTGGCAGGAAAGCTCAACAACAAATCCAGGGAGGCAGCCCCTTACATCCTTCTGGAATAGGATGGGAGAGGCTGAAGGCAGAGGGTTCCTGCTAAATTGTGTGGTTGTGCCTGGCAGCTTGCCTTCCACAACAGGAATTAAAACTATTATACTGAGAAATAGAGAAAATTACTGTATTTTAAACTCTGCTTATTTCTCTGGGAAAAAAAAAAAGTACAAAAACCTTGGGGAGGCTTTTCTTTTTTTAATAGCTCAATGACTAAGAAAGTTCCCTCTCTAGTAAGTCTGTCTTGGCTTTTCAGTCTCTTACAGACATTTAAATGTCTGACAAATAGATTATAGACTACTTGTTTTAAGAGTTTGGGGGGAAAAAAAGCTTGAATCTCTAGTACTTTGAAAGACAAGCACAATATTTGGTCTGCACAGCTTGGAGCACCTATTAAAACCTTCATTAAAGCAACAGTGACAAACTGCTGCTGTCAGTAGAAGTGATGCTGAGCACTCTGCAATAGCTTGATGTTGCAGTTGCCCACACAGTCATTATGACCATGTTGTCATTCTGCTCCATATTGAAAAAATAAAGGATCTAAGTAGAACATTGTGATATATATCTTTCTTAGCTAAAAGAGCCTATCAAACATTTACAAGTAGGTGAGAACTACAGGTATACTCATCACCCTCATGGAAATTATCAGCGAAAAAAACAGCAAACCCTCGAGTAATTTCTATCCACACTAACATTACATAATATTTTGAATACAATAAAGCCGTGCAAGTGCCACTTCGTATAATATAATTATTTTTATAAACTTTATAACACAACAGTTATGTTGTTATTTCAGGGTTTTTATCATACAATATCAAATAAATAATCTAACACAAGTTTGTGCAGTCTTCTCCACAGCAGCTACACAGAACCCAGGGCTCTGTTCTATGGAAAGCTTCCTTCATTGCTCACAGAAAACCAGCAAAGCATTTTAATCTGAGTTATTCATTTCTTTGTGCTTCTCCTCTCAAGCTTTAAGTCTACTTCCACACACATCATAGAGGAGGAAGTGTTCTGTGAGCAGATACCCAAAGCAACAGGGTGCTCTTGTTATGTTTCTGTTTCCTGTGTTTACTTGTGAAAAAAGGAGTGTGATTCTCTCTTTCCTAATAACATGCTAACTAATCTCATTACCATACTGGGAATATTTTATCGTTGTCATAAGGCAAATTTGCTCAGACATCTCCTTGCAATCATAAAAATCAAAAGTAAGCTTATACTTCACTGTACAAAATTCTGTTTCACAGTTAATGCTTAGTAATTTTTCTTTATCAGTTCTACTATTTTATAAGCCCCAAACTTAGTTTAGTAGGTAGTGAGTGCTATTTTCCCTTTTTCTATAATAGTTTGAATATTATACCTCATTTTCCCTACTTGGTTAATGAACCTTCAGTAACAAAAGAGGTAGAAAATGAAAATACAGATTGTACTTGCATTGCATCACCACTCGCAAGTCACTAGAATCACTTGCTATTCAACAGAATACTCAGAATAAATACCAGCTTGCTCCTTTCACTTATAAATAATGGAATTTTTATACATTCAGTGGAAGTTGGGCAGTGTCATTTTAACATGATGGTGAAGTTCAGCCAACCCAAGCTGCCTGGTTTCTAGTGCAGTTATAACTAAAGAAAAGCTTGAGATAATCTGCGGCTGCCCCGTACCTGACAGCACTGGTTGGATTCCTGTGAGCCTAAGTGGAACATCACGTAAATGTATGGCTTCCAAAATTTAATCATTAAACCCCACCACCACCTGCTTACAGAAACGAAAGAATCTCATCATTTTTTAGGCAGAACATTTTCACACAACCGAAAAAGGAAAAGACAAGATTCGCACCACATAAAACACGATGACACACATATCAGCACTCCACCTGGACCTAATAATTTTATTAAGTTTTAGCTTATGAAACATAATTCATGATGTATATCAAAAAATAATTAAGCCGTGTGATGTTACTGCTGGAACTTTCCTTTATGTATCCCCACACTTGCAGTACAGACTCTCATGCTGATACTTCACCTGTGCAATTCCAGTTTGAGGGTAAAACTGAGGGTTTCTCTCATGAAGAAAAAATTTATAATTGTGGAAAAGCACTGTCTAGATCAAGTACAGAGGAACCATATGTAGTCCAGAATCTCAGGGCCTGGGGGGTGTGGGAGAATCTAGAATTCTGCCAGAGGTACCTGTTTGCAGAGGTGCCATCTCCTCCTGCACCACTTCAGTCTGTGCTGGGACTCAGCATCTCCCTTACACAACCCCCCAGCAGTGCCGTCCAAAACACCTTTGTCACACTCACTGACCCCACACTTCACACAACAAAAAGCAGGTTGATCTTCCTAAGGGAAGCTCTCCTTAATCAATGTGAAACCATCACTACGTGATAAAAAAATCTCTGGTAATGGTATGGTAAAGTGAATAGGGCTCTTCTGTTTCCTTGGCTGGTGTCACTAGGCCAAAAATCAAGATTCCATTTACCAAAAAGAGTTGAATTCCTCAGGAATTTTCTAGACTTTCTGTTAAAACAATAGATTTTTAATTTGGGGGAGAAAAAGGAAAAAAAAACCCAACTCACAGTTGTCTTGTAAAAATAAGCGAGTGCTTCATAGACAGGGTTCTGAGTCACATAACCAGCTGGGTCTTCTTGTGCTGGTTAATCAATCTTGATTTCAAAACTGGAAGAAAGAAAGAAGATAATTAGACTAGACAAACCCCAGAGAATTAAGCAAATTAATAGAACAAACAAGGACTGATCTGAAGGATACCCCACAGGAGAAACAGATCCAAGAGCAAACATCCAGCGTCATAAATAGCTACGGACATCTTGCAGTAAAATGATGTGATTAAGGAGTTCCAACTCTGTGACCAAAGATGAGAATTAAAAGCTTGAAACTATGGGCCTCAGTCCCAACAATATCTCATTCTTATCCATTTATCAGAGCTGTAGCCCTCTGGCCTCTCATATATGTAAATAAATGTTATTTTTAATGCAAAGTCCTTTGGAGACTTAAAACTCTATGAGTGTTGTGTCTGTGTGCGAGAGGGAAAGGCCAGCAGAGAGGGTGGGAGCAGAGGGGAGACACTCCCCTGGTTTTCCTTGCATGACATAAGAACTTGGAAGTGAATAATTGAGAGGCCTTGAGGTCAGCATACCAATGCCATCACGCAGAAATGACATCCTGACTGGTTTCACAAGAGATGCTCAGGAGGGTGCACTGAAATGACAGCAGCAGTTCTGCAAGGAGAGATCCTCCTTGGATGGGATGCAAGTGTTCCATGTGAGAACACACCAACACTGTACCATAAGGATAGATAAAAAGAACGCCATTTTTCATATTTTTGTATTAAAAGGGAACCAGTGTGCTCCAGCACAATGCCATTTGTGACCCAAGTCACAGAATTACATTCAGTTCCTCTCGTGTCAAACAACAGCATATGGCAGAGCCCGAGGGGACACTCCTGGGAGAGAAAACATCCACTTCTGACTTGTAAGTTCCAGCTAATGATCAATTCATCACACCCCTCAGTAAATCATGTTGGGATTCAGCTTGAAAAAACTGGATTGTTTCAGGCCCTTTGAACACTATGTGAAAACATCTTTCATTATAAATGAGGATTTCCCTGCAGACACCAGTAAGACTACATGTGCTTCATCTTGGATTAGCATAAAGGAGTGAGTTTCCCGATGCTCCTGCCACTAAGTTTCAATGATGCCAAGTTTTGCATGTCATGGATTTTATTGTCTCCACCTTGCGCCCAAATGAACGTTTAAACTATCCAATACATTTAACTTCCATATTGCTTGGTTTTGCAGGACTTGTTTAAGGTATAACAACATCACTTAAACATTCTTAGCAGAACTTAGGTCAATTCAGTTTATATAATTTTATCTGGGAATTTCAGGGCATGGACACCATTCCTTTTTAAACTATATTTCAAATATATTTTGAAGATTAGTGCACAAGACTTTATTCCAGGACCACACAATATCTCCAGACTTCTCTTCCCTCATGTCCATGGAAATCAGCGGGAGCTGGAGGATGAACAGATGGAGCAGTCCTGGGCAGAAGGACTTGGATGTGCTGGTGGATGAGAGGCTGGACATGCCCTGGCCATCTGCACTGGCACCCAGACACCCAAGTGCTGGGCAGACCCCACAGCATGGGCAGCAGGGGAAGGGGGGATTCTGCCACTTTGCCCCACTCAGGTGAGACCCCACCTGCTGGGCTGCCTCCAGCCCTGGGTCCCAGGACAGAAAAGACATAGAGCTGTTGGAGTGAGTCCAGAGGAGGCCACCAACATGATCAGAGGTATGGAGCACCTCTGCTATGAGGAAAGGCTGAAAGAATTGGGTTTGTTCAGCCTGGAAAACAGAAGGCTTCAGGGTGAGTGAATTGTGGCCTTCCAGTACCTGAAAGGAGCCTACAGGGAAGACGGAGAGACTTTTTACAAGAGCATGGAGTGACAGGACAAGGGGAAATGGCTTCACACTGAAAGGGAGTAGGTTTAGATNGGAGTAGGTTTAGATCCTAAGAAGAAATTCTTCCCTCTGATAGTGGTGAGACCCCAGCACAGACTGCCCAGAGAAGCTGTGGCGGCCCCCTCCCTGGAAGTGTCCAAGGCCAGGTTGGACGGGGCTTGGAGCACCCTGGGATAGTGGGAGGTGTCCCTGCCCAGGGCAGGGGGTGAAAGCAGAAGGTCTTTGAGGTTTCTCCCAACCAAACCCTTCTAGGATATGACTCTGTGATATTTAATGCCAAGGGATGCACAGCCTTACACTGCACCTGACAGGGGACACTGACACAGTGGAGGAACAACACACTGAGCCTGTCTGCTGAAAACAGGGACCTACTTGTGATCCAGTCTGAAATTCCACTCCTAAGGTCTTGCCTACCAAAGAAAATATGACTCTTGGAACAGGTTTCTAATCAAATTTTTATTATCAGGCTATACCACAAGGTGGCAAGATTGCAAAATAAAGGAATTTTTTAAATTGTTCCTATAACCAATTCAGTCAGAGCTGCTTCAAGGCCCCCCTGCTGGGCCATGACTTGGGCAGGTATTTAATGTGTGCCCACATAGGGCTGGAAAATAAAGTATTTGAACTTTTCTTCATCACTGTTCACGTGGTCAGTTTACTCACAACTACAACTGTCAAATGCACCACAAGATTCCCAGTACGTGAAGAAAAAGGAAGTTGTGGCCGCCAGCTGCACTTCTTTGAAGAACTTGGTTTTCCCACTGTTTTCATCCTGCTCCCTCTTTCCCTGATAACTATTTTCACCTTTTCAAAAGAGCCTAAAATGACTACAGGGAACCACATATTAAAAGGGAATACCATTCAAAAAGATTAATAAAATTACTTTGTAAAGGGAAAGTTTGCACAGAGTATACTTACAATCAGTTGGGTAATTTTTTTTCCTGTATATTTTCATTTGTCATGTTATATCCCACTTATCTCTAAACCAAGACACAGGACAGTGCTGAGTTGCACCATGCCAGCAGTGAATGTGTGCCATGGACACATCAGCTCACTTTAATAGGCTAAATTTTATATCAAGTATGTTACTTCACAGTGCCATTTTAATTCAAAATTTAGGAAAAATACAAGTCCCCAGTGACTACTTGGAAATCTCTCACTATAGTGCCTCACACCTAGGTCCCAAAGGACACAATGTAAGCACCCAGTCAAGCTTTATGTGATTTATTTACATCTATATACACACACAGAGATACAGGGGTAAATAAAAGGACATCAGATATTAGTAAGGCAACCAAACCAAGCTGCCCAGCTGCCCAAGCTGGTGAGATACACAACACAAAAAAAACAATGATCCTAGAAATAGTTGAGGGACTTTTTCCTTCCATTTGTAGCATTGCACCTGCTCAATAACATACAGCTACACTTCACAGATGCTTAAAATATTGTCATTATCCCTTGAGCTAGAAGAAATTAGGTAGGTGTAAAATAATCAGAATGTCAAGCACATTAAATGTCAAGCATAAATAAGAACCAAAATTGGAATCTCTCAAAGATGCTGGTACTCCCACAGTTGGGCAAAAAGTGTTAACTTCAATAACTGCCACCATTTGGGACTTTGTATTATTATACAAAACACAAAATTCTTCGCCTTAATGACATCAGCTTGAAAGATGATTTGGCATTAGAAAGTAAAAGTAAATGTTATCCAAAACATGAAGAAAACTTCCTGCCCCAAAATAGATTTTTGTTTGAGACTCTCCAATTCAAACACTCCAGGGTATTGAAATAAAAAAGATAAATAAAAAATCCAAAAGACTGTAGAAGGGAGAGATGAGTAATACATGAGCCTGTATTATATGGGATGGGACTAAAAATATAAACCGCAAAATAAACTGCCAAGTTATGTTTCTTCATCCAGTAAAACAAAATAACTTGTTTAATCCATTTTTAATTCCATATTTCAATCATCATGAAAATTAAAATCAAGCACTCTTTCCCCAGTGAATATATACTAACTAAATATTTTTAAGTGAAGATATCTAAAGTCTAAATTAGATTGGAAACTCTTTCAAGAAAGATTTGCTTTCAATGAAGTTCATAACACACCAGTACGGCATAGTGTCAAGTCCAGAAACGTAAACTGTACTTAACTAAAATTAAAATTTGGAAAAAATATATAAAAGAGCACAAAGCACATTATGTTATGATTAGGTTGTAACACCCATTATGAAAAGTCCAATGAAATCCACACAAACATATTTTCTTGTCTGTAGTGAGGATCTCCTTTCCCTTTCACACTGCCTGTTTAATTTTCTATTTGAACTGCACAACCAAAGCATCTTTACAGGAGATTCAGGACTTGGGAATGGCTTTGCTTGGAGGGCTTCAACTGAGAAATTCCCTCCAAACAGTCTGTGGCACTGGACAAGCCACGACCTCATCACAGAGATGTTTACATGGCCAGAACACATCACAAAATATTGAGTATTTGGATATTCATGTGGAAGAGATTCAAACTCTTGGGCACAGGCAGGATGGAGACTTTTCTAATCTCTGCTCATTCCAGCTCTGCTTATCCCACTTTCCTTTCAACCATGGGGCACCTTTTAGGGAAGAGCAAGAACAGAATCAATTGATTGACAAGCGGATCAAGGGAAGCAGGTCTGAGGTCACCCAAGCACTCGGCCTCAGCCAGATGAATCTGTCAGCCCGTGGGAATAACGACATTGATCTGATTTGCAGTAATCGAGCATCAAGGTTAAAATACCTCCATGGAACAGTGTTTCTGAGCAGGAAAAAACACTCCACAGGGTTGAAATGAATCTGCCTTTAAAGCTGCAGCAAACACCAAGCACATCATACCCTACCAGCATGTATTTTTCCACATTTCAGGATTTTTAGATCATAAAAGAACACTCTCAAAGTCACAAACGTATCCAATTCCTCAATGAATTGATAGAATTAGGGCAATACAGATTTACTTCCCCGCTTTAAGAAATAAAGGCTCTCTGGACTGTTTAGGACTTGCTAGCATGCAGTCATGCCAGCTTAAGTCTATACCTCAAATAAAAACTAACAAGAAACTACAAAGTATAAAGGTATTAATAACTGGAGTTTAAATTACATTAAAGGTTTTGTTGGCTTTCTTCTTTGCCTAATTAAATAGTAAGAAAATATAGAAACCTCCAAAATTTTATATGTAAAATGAGCCAGTGCCATGTAGCTGAGCACTCTTTCTTGAGGTCTTGCCTAAAAATAACATTTTCTCTTCCTAGAGAGTGCTGTGATCCAGCCACAGACTTAGGCAACTACGTGCTCATATTTAAAAAAAATAATAAAATCAAATCCTCTTCAATGTTCAAGAACACTCTCTAAAGCACTTGCTCTATAAAAAGAAATCTGAGCGAGTACATACACCTGATTTATTTCAGGAACCAAACAAAAATAACAAGAGTGCCACCTATCCTTCATTAGGAATAACAGAACTTCCCGTGGACTGACCTTGCTGTTAAAAATCCTGCACAATAAAACCTGGCAGTTAAGAACATACAAACAAAACTCTCCATCTGGGGAGAAACTTCAGTTAAAAAAATAAAATGCAAAGGAGTATTGCATGTAAAAAGCAGGATTAAAAACAAATACAGGAGGAGGAGGACTTGGGGAAAAAAAAAATCTGTTAGGTAGCAAGAGAATAAAATCCAAAAGATTAAAACCCAGGAAAATGAAAGACGTTTTAAAGCTTGGGGCCATATTTTGGGCTTCAGTAATGATTTCATAAAAATAGGTTTTTGTGTGTAACGTGCAACAAGCAAACCTGATCTAGAAGAAGCTGCTGTGCAGAGGCAGCAGCTGCCACTGAACAGGAGACAGGGAATATTTATCCAGTGCAGATGACTGGAGCAGCAGAGAGAGAGAGGTGGGAGGTTCATTATTTTCTCTTTTTTTAAGATTATAGCAGATATGGCAGTAATACAGACTACTGCCAGTAATTCTGACACCTATACCAGGAAAATAAAAAGAAATTATTGAACTTTGCAATAAACACATAGATAACTTCTTTTATTAAGGAGAAAAGTCAGCTTTTCTTTTTGGTAAAGGGAAGTCATGGCTCACAATCTGCTGCGTGCACATGGATGAGGGAGAATCCATTGGATCCATATATTTGCATATATTAAAATCCAATAGATAGTTGTAGGATTTCAAAAATGCCTCCCACAAAGGGAGTCATATAAAAACTAAGCCACTGTGAGATAATACAGAAAGCCTTTGCTTTCCAGAAAAATCTGGTGAAAAAGTAGGAACCGGAGCTCGGTTCTCCCTGCAGTGGACACCGGCAGAGCTCTCCAGGGAATGTTAAACAGGAAAGGGAGCAGGCAGCACCACGGCAGAGCCAAGGGAAGATGCAGTGCTCTTCCTGGTAAAATGAGGAGGGGCAGCCATGGAGAAGTGTGAAAAGACCTTCCAAGCTGCAACTGGACACAAAGGCTGAGATGAATTTCAGCACAGGGTCCCACAACACAACACAACACAACAAAACACACACATGAGAANACAACTGGACACAACAAAGGCTGAGATGAATTTCAGCACAGGGTCCCACAACACAACACAACACAACAAAACAGACACATGAGAACACAAACCCAAAAGTGGCTGCTCAAATGGGTGAGCTCTGGGCTCATCCCCTGCACACAGAAGTCAGCCTGGGATAAAACAGGGATGTAAAACATGGCCTTACATGGGACAATATCCTTTCCATTTTCACACAACTACACAGTAAAAAATAGCTAAGTAGTCCTCACCTCTCCTACGGAGAGGGGCTGAGAGTGGCTCAGGCTGGACAAGGCTCCAGGGAGAGCTCAGAGCCCCTTCCAGTGCCCAAACAGGCTCCAAGAGAGCTGCAGAGGGACTCTGGACAAGGGTCTGGAGGGACAGGACAAGGGGAAATACCTTCCTACTGCCAGAGGGCCGGATTAGATGGGATTTAAGGAAGAAATTTTTCCCTGTGAGGGTGGGGAGGCCCTGGCACAGGTTGCCAGAGAAGCTGTGGCTGCCTCATCCTTGGAAGTGTCCCAGGCCAGATTGAACGGGGCTTGGAGTGACCTGAGATAGTGGAAGGTGTCCCTGCCATGGCAGGGGGTGGAATGAGATGAGCTCTTAGGTCCCTTCCAACCCAAAGCATTCCATGATGTGCACCCTAATCCACAATCACCACTGCCTCTAGGACGGACAGAAATCCCCTGATGGTCAAGCAATATTTTTTAAATCAAGTGGACAGCCAATGCTGACAGCTAAACAATCATTTACACTAAATTTCCCAGAAAATTGAGGTGTGAGACACCAAGCACCAGCAAGCATTGCTTGCCAAGCAGATCTTCTCTGGAGACATGATTTACAGGATAAACAAAATGCAGTGTCATGTTGGAAAGTAATGGAGGTTACCTCAAACCTGTCAAAATTTACAACTTCCACCTCCCCAAAAGTATTGCTCCTGCTTTGCTGTAGGAAAAAGGTGGGAAACAATCCAACCTTTCCAAAGAACACAATATGAACTCAAATAAAGATCATGTTTATCAAGTTCCCCAGCCAAAGCTCCACAGTAAAAAGTCCTTATGGATTAATTTACACATAAACAGTGAATGATAGTTTATCTATTGATGGAGCTTTGCTCTAGTGGTTTATATAATATCAGTCCCTAAGTATAATTATATATAATATATATAAGTATAATCAAGGGGACTACATATTATTTTACACTCGTTCAGCTCTGTTTGGAATCACATCCAAGACATTTAAAACTGTACTCCAGTTACAGCTTAAAAAAATCTGCTGTATGGTCTCATCAGAGAAGTTTCAGAAGGATGCTATTAATAAGTATTGAGACAAATACAAAGAATGGCAACAAAGCAGAAGCGTGAAAACTATTTCCCATTAACATGTGCATATGGTTTCACTCAAAACAAATTTTCTTGCAAGAAACATGTTTATATAATATTATTAAGTTGTTATATCACCAAGCTGACTGTAAGTTTATAATGGGGCCATTTTGATTTAGGTGCTGTAAAAACTTCAGCTGGAAGGCAAAAAATTTGAATATATATAGAAATAATGGAAGTAAAGTCCTGGAGGAAAACTCCCTTAATATACATGCGACCAAAATAAAGGTAAAGACAAAAGAAACAAAACGTTGTTTCTGAGCTCCTAACAAATGCCAAAAGCCCAAGGAAAGAGGAGGAAGGCTGGGATCCAGCCTCTACCTCATGCAAAGATGTGTAAGACAGATTCATAAACTGCTGCCTTGCACCAAGTTATTAAATGTCCTGTGATGAATAGGAGGGTCCCCTCTGGGCCTCACTTAATGTACCCCAGGTATTTGTAAGGGAGCACCTTGGCCTCTTCCTACTCCATCACATACCAACACAACCACCTGCACTTGCACGACAAACCTAACACACCACTCTAAAAATTCCAGCTGCATTCAGAGGTAAGAAGAAGAACTTCACCAGCTTACAGGTCCACAGACTGTTCATCACTTGGTAGCACTGATCCCTGCGAGGAGATCCTGCCAGATATCTGGAGATATCTGCACTGTGACAGCAAGGTGAGCTATACACAGAATTAATCACAGAATCATAGAATGGCTTGGGTGGGAAGAGACCTTAAACACCACCACATTTCACCCCCTGCCATGGGCAGAGACACCTCCCATCATCCCAGGTTGCTCCAAGCCCTGTCCAGCCTGGCCTTGGACACCTTCAGGATGGGGCAGCCACAGCTTCTCTGGGCACCCTGTGCCAGTGCTCTTAACCTTTAATTCTTTATGTACACTTGCAATTTTAAGTGATCCTAAGAAGCCTATCATGCTGCAAGGGCCACTTGTCCCAAGGCATTGTTTGAGCACCCAAGTACTTGTCAACATCACCAAAGCATTATTTGAGTAGCCAGCTGCAACACGATTTTTAAGCCATTTTAAATCCAACTCCATGCTTGGATGAAACAAACAATTTGTATAGAAGGTTCTGTTGTAAATGTCAATTTTTTTTCTTGGCATTTACTTGCTTTTGGGATTTGGATTAGCCTTGATGCTCGGTGGGACTGAAGCGGAACTGATACGTGATAATGCTAAAAATGTAATAATGCAGGAACTTCTATGCATGAGCATTAACAGGCAAGACATAGCCAAGGAAATGACCCAAACTGTGAGGTTAACACTGCTCACTGCACCAAAGGACAGAGACCAACACAGCCTGTTACAAGTCTCAGCTCTCAATCTAGTGAGGGATGGGAGTTGCTTCTGATGGAGGAACAAAACCACCAACAGTGGGTGAGACACAACTGGTCTTGTTGGGTGGGGAGGCCCTGGCACAGGCTGCCCAGAGAAGCTGTGGCTGCCCCATCCCTGGCAGTGTCCAAGGCCAGGTTGGACGGGGCTTGGAGCAACCTGGGATAGTGGGAGGTGTCCCTGCCCAGGGCAGGGGTGGGACTGGATCAGTTTTAAGGTGCCTTCCAAGCCAGGCCATTCTCTGATGATCCAGAAGCTCAGGGGACTTAAAAGGCATTTCCTTACTTAGACAGGTAAACACCAGAACCATGTGCACATGCTGCTGTTTAAAGACCTGCCCTGAGTTGCTAACCCGACCCTGTACCACGGTAATTCTGGAATTTATGGCAATTAGGGAAAGATCAGGTGGGAAAATAAGACAATGGCTCAGTAGACAAGAATGTTCCTGCAGCTGTGAATTGGAGGGAGCACAAAGGCACACCTACACCCCTCAGGGTGGAGTGACACTCGTCTTTTGTGAAGCAGCGATGCTGCATATTGAAAGAAAAGGATAAGAGAGAAAACTCTTCAGCAGGAAAAGCTGATACATGAACCCTCACAGCGAGAGTTCAGTGGCAGGAGAAAGGCAGGTAGTTCCAGCAGTCTTCTACCACAGGTAAATAAGATTGCAAGAATAATTTTCCTTATTTTCAGAGAACAAGAGGGTAGATATTAAACTAATGTAACAACTTGTTACCCTGGGAAACAAATGGGGCACCTTAGTCAGAAGATATACATATATATATAAAATCATCTCAGAAATGACACATTAAAATATGTATTATTACGCTGGGAGGGAGCAGCACCATCCTGCAGCACCCTCCCTACTGAAGCATTCCCAGGAGGGCATCTGGGTAACTGCAGTCAAAAAATTGTAGGAAAATACCCAAACCTATTATATTCGGTATTTATACTTGCTTATAAAATTAAATATTTACTCTTTGCTTTCTGATTTGAAAATAACAAATGCAACACTTTTTGCTTCTTATCTACCCCCAGTAGCACCCAGAGCAGCTAAAGAAAGAAGATAGACTCTCCCTATAAATCTATATATGTATCTATATATATATATATATGAATAAGCAGGCACCAAGTTCAAAACTGCTCATCTTCCTCCAACTTCAGTCAAGTTAACTGAAAAGGACACTTGGAGGAGGGAGTCCCACGCAAGTGGATTTGCTCTGTGGATTGCAGGAAGTGTTTGACACTGTTTCCCACAAAAAGCAGGGCACTCTCCCAGCCCTGAGCAGCAGCACCCTCCCAAAGAGACGAGTCACTGCTCACTCATCCCCACAAAATTAGTCCAGAGTCATCCAGGTTGTGGTGCCTTGTCCAGACTTTGTCACTGTGAGTGTCTAAAGCAGTACAATTCAAATGTGACAGACGAGGATTTTAAAAGATTCTCTTCAAAGCTTCATTGTGACCAAGGCAGTTTCCATCGTTTCCTGCTTCTTTACAGCCATTTCCCTGTGCTCTGCAAAAGGCAACTCTGCAACCCTTCTTTCCCTCAGACTATTGCCCAAAGACACCAATAAAGCAAAAACTGCTCAGTGAGCTGCTGCAGATTGCTAAATGATGGCCTTGCACAAAGCTCATCAGCTTGACTGGGATATTGTAATCACCAATAATAATTTCGATATTTCATGCAAAATGCCATCCTATTCCCCACTCAGCATTACCAACCTTCAAAATCGCCTTCCTAAGCCAATCTGAATTAGTCAGAAATAAAGAGTACATTTCTTTCCAATTAATTCTACCTGGCTCAGGAAAAAAAGACAAATTTTATTTGCCTCTGAAACACAGAGACTGTTCCAGACTTCTAGTACTTGAAAGAGTCTCTGTAAAAGTAATAATATTTGCCCAAATGTCTATTCCTTTAAAATTAGCCCCTAAAATTAAAAAAGCAGCTTCAATATCCTGCAGGATTTCCATATCTGCTTAACTCCTCAAGGGTTTGCTGCAAATGAGGCAAAGAAATCTAATAATGGGGCAAATGAAAAAATAACCCTCTTGACCTTGTTCCAGGAGGAAAATATTTTAAAAAGCTAGATCCAAGCACTGAGAGCAGCAGCATGAGGTGTCCATGCAGGACACAGCCCATGCAGGACACAGCCCAGAGCTGTGCTCAGTGGCAGCTCTACGTGCAGGGAGCAGACAGGAAGATCCCCAAACGATCAGGTTAAGTTTGTTTCAAGCTGGCACATGGAACATCCACTTGCTGTAGCAAGGCCAGTCACAAAGTATTTGTCGTTTTCCCCTCTCCCTTTCCCTTCCAGCTTCCTGGGAAATGGCAGCTGCTTGGCCAGCTCTCTGGGCACTGTGGTTACTGGGTTTAGCATTTCAGCATGGCTGGAGCACAGGGTGAAGGCAACACAGCAGCTCCAGCTGGTACCAACTGTGGCTCCCTGCTTGCTCCAAGGTGTCCATCCCTGTCACACAACAGGGAGATATCCAGCCTCTCACAGGCAAGTCCAAAAGCAGTTCAAGGTCTCACTCTTAATTCCTTAAGCAACCCCACTTCTTTACAGAGAAAGTTTTGACTGTGAGTTGTCAGGCCTACATTTCTCTGGAAAGCACTTATAGCTGGGAATAAAATATAGGAAGGTACAAATAAAATCTCCCCTGGTGAGGGTACAGAGACACAAAGCAGGCATTTGGGTATCAGAGAAAACTGAAATGAAGCCATCCCTGGGAAACTGAAATTCTTCCCTGTGAGGGTGGTGAGGCCCTGGCACAGGGTGCCCAGAGAAGCTGCCCCATCCCTGGAAGTGTCCAAGGCCAGGCTGGACAGGGCTTGGAGCAACCTAGGATAGTGGAAGGTGTCCCTGCCCCATTCTAGGATTCTGTGATTTTCTAAACTCCCTTTCTGAGCAGGAACATCTCAATACCAAAATTTACCCTAGAAAACAAAATTCTGTTCACAGGTAACCTTCTCCCATCACCATTTATTGTCCCATACTGCTATCAAAGTTTCGACCCAAAAAAGATGGACTTCATGTAAGAGTGAAAGCTGGAATGGAAAGAGCCCTTTGTAAATGATGGATCTGCATTGTACCCTAAAAGTTCTTGGAAAATGACAGCTGTAGCTACAGTCAGAGGCATTGGCTGTATTGTGTGAACGCTGCCAAAGTGCACAGAACTCAAAAGGACAGCACAAACACCTAAAAGGATGATGAGACAACCACGTTACTCTTCAATTTTCAACAAAATGAGAATTTCTGAAGTACATATTTTGTACTACTAATTTCTAACTTGAAGATGATACAAATGCTCAAGTAAGCAGGTCTGGTAAAAACCAGTTTGTTCTTCAGACCATTAAAGCAAACAAACAGTGGAGTACTCTGTCACTGCTGCCCACAAGGAACCTTGGGCTCAGCTTTGCTGGCAGAGCGTGGAGCCACAGACCTCACTGCTCACATCCTGCTCAGCCAAATGCAGCCCAACAGCCTCGTGCCGACAGTTCTGACATCCAGAACCACAAGTCAGGCTCTGTCCTGATCCTACCACTCATTACAGGAGCATCCTAGAACACTCATACTATTACACAAAAGACTGTCTTAAAATCCTTGTTAAACTAACTTAATGCAAGAATTATTTTTTAATGTGCTCCTAATTTTTCGTTATCAAGGTTCTAGAGAATGGTTTCCAACAACCCTACAAATACAAGCATAGATTATTTAAAACCAGAACAAACTTGACAAAACATTCCCATCTAATTGCCCAGTGACAGGAATAACCATCACGGAAAGAAAGCAATGCTTAGTTTGCTTATCAGGAAATAAAGCAATTCACCCAACACCTGAAAACAAAAAAATGTGTTGGGAATTATATGAAAAAAAATTATCTTAATTGAAAAATAATGGCTTGTTTGAATTTTATTTTCTTTGCATCTTTTAAAACAAAATTTAGACAGCTCTGCACTCATATTGACTCTAAATATGACTGCAATACATCATTATAGTCCTCACAGGAGAGATGACATATCAGTAACAACCAGACCCTGATGTGGATTAGGATAATGGGGAAGACAGAGGAGGAACAGAGCTCTCTCCTGCACAGCATTTTTCATGCACACTGTACATCAACACAATCAAACACCACAGTCACCTTGTTGAATAATGAATAGCAAAATGAAAAGAAAATTAAGGAGCGGCAAGCAAGGGAGAGAAGATTCAAGCTGACATTTCCAATGAGAGGAAGTCACCGAGAGGTTCACAGTGACTGTTCCAGATGGCAGGAGCTATTTTGGCCAGACTACCTGGCTAGGACAGAGCTGCAGTTAGGTAAGCAGAAGGGGGCAGGAAGAAGGAAAGGAACAAAGGGAAAAAAACAAGCACAGAAAATGGGATTTGTAGCCTGCAGGCTGCCTAATTCTGAACCTTGTGAGTAAGACAAAGTTACAAAATAAAATAGTAACTCACAATGACCATTTAGGAAAAGGAAACCAATTACCACTCAGGATTAGACACAGAAATTCCTTTTGGGCACTGTATGGATTCATTATGTCTCCCATGCCTGGCTTTCTATAAACATAATTAAATTGACTATTTCTTATGAGTAAATATTACATGTGCTTTAGGCCACATAAAGCATCTTGCCATCTAATTGTATTTTTCATCTGTACTTTCCCCCATCGAGCTCCCTCACAGTACTTGGAAGAAAGGAAAAGCCCTTCTATATGGATTCATCTTTTTTTTGTTTGTTTGCCTTAAGGTCCAATGCATATTCTAGCTGTCAAAAGTGATTTCCCTGCTCAGTGAGCAAATATTCTCAACAAGAATTTTCTTTTTTATTTACTACTATTAGACAATGATTTTACAGACACAGGTAATAGAAATGCAGGCAGGTTGGAGTGCATCAACGATTTGTCTCTGGGCAGGAAGTCAAGTTTCATCAAATATAAAAATGAAGTTTATGTAAGTGGAACACAGGGTTGCAGTGAGTTGGCTTTGGGACATAGGTGACAAAGTTGCAACTAAATTATGAAAAACATAACAAAAGGCAGTAAGAACCTCACATGACCCCAAGTCTGTATGGTAGGTGAATATTCCACTTTCAGAAGACTGTTTTAAATATATATCAAAATATATCTGAAAGACCTGGAACTGGATTGAATTTTATGTCCTGATGCCTGATAAAACCAAATCTTTTGTACTCTATAGCACTGGGCATAGCATAAGAAATGAACACAAAGTAAGAAAATGTAAAACAGGTGTAGAAGTGATTTAAAGCAGCAGGTTTGTAACTGCAGCCTCCATCTGACAGCGAGGTGGGAACTCTGTGCCAGTACAAAAACAAAGCCACAGCAGAGCTGACAGCCACAAACTGGTATTTGTCTCCAGAGGACTCAACTCCATTTCAGCACAACTCCAGGCTTTTCCTGAGGGCTGTACTTAGGGGCCTGACTGGAAATGATTCCAGGGCTCTCCCAAACAGCCCAACCTTCACCTGCTGGAGCCCAAACACAGCATGGCACAGACATCGATAAAAGAAAGGGTAAAGCCCTGGGTAGCTCCTGCCCAAACTGCTGATGTCCTGCTAAGGGATCTCCTGGGAGCAGGCTGATGGTGGTAACAGCATCTACAGCACGGAAAGATCCGGCACACCAGGGTTTTAAATTATCTAAATAGATAACAAGGAACAGAAGATTACTGTAGTGGTGAAACTGAACTGGAGGATATTCTTATAAATAGACCCAAGAGAAGCACCGTCATGTTTTCATTTAGAAATTCAAACACCAGTGTCTTTCAATAGGCCTTAGGAACCTAATTGCTGGATATCTGGATGTCTTTAGGCCCAAAATAAATAATGGTCTTATTCTAAACACCAGGTATCAGCATCTGATGTAGCTGAACTCCATTACTTGTCACAGTGCAGGGTCTTCACTGAAAAATCCCCCTAAACCTGATATATTTTACAAATGCTAAGTGCACATGAAAGTTAAACAAGACAGAGGTCCTTACAAAATGTCTAAAACTTCTTTAAAATCACCACAATGTCTTAGCAGTTGTTATAAGTGAACTGCTAAACAAAATTAAAATTCAAGTGAGATCAGATACCAGGAAGGATTATACTCCCCAAAAAGGTTGAATAGAAAACTCAGAAATATTTCAGGCAACCCTTTCCATGTTCATTAAGCACCATGACAAAACCATAAACCAGAATACGGAAAGCAAAGTGTCAGGACAGTTTAGGAAACTGAGGATAGACAGCTTGTCAAGAAACAGCCATATCCTACACGTGAACAGTGACAAACCTACAAACTCCATAGCACCATGCAATGTGGAAAATGTCTGGATGTCAAAAGATACCAATAACTAGGAACTTGGGCATTTGTTCAATGGATTTATGAGAAATGCAGGCAATACCCTCCTGTCACTGATAAATAATGGTGTAAACACAGAACAAGGAAAGCACACACCAAACATGGTTAACACGTTGTTGCCAGTGTGTCAGAAATGTGAGTATAAACACATGGCTTTCTGTTTCTTTGAGTAATAAAAATAATTAATCCATAAATAAAAGCCTAATGTTTTGTTTGGGTTTTTTTTAATTAAGCCATGTATTGGGGTTAAATAATTTTAAATAAAAAATGAAATCAAATCAGGTTTGTTAAAAGAATTATAAAATATCTGTGTTAACTAATGAAAAATAACAAGGCTTCACATTTTTTTCATTACTATTGAAAAACATTAAGTGGAAGCTACAGAAGTAGGAAAAGTTGCTCCCTGATAGACAAAAGTAATATTAGCATTATTACATCCAAATTAGTACAGAAAACAAGCTTTTGCAGTTAAAGGCCAATGTGTACTCTAGAGCCCATGGATAAGATAACAGGAGATTTGAAATAAGAAAATATACATAAGAATGCAAGGCAAGATTTCAATGCAAAAATCAGTAAAATTCTAATTTCCGATATTGTCAAGATTATTGTGGAATTATTAGGAAAGCTAGAGACCTTCCATGGCTCTTGCTCCTGAGGATACACAGTTCTGCATTCTGCTGCAACAGCAGCAAGAGTTCAAAGAAATTAAGTCAAGCTAAGTTAAAAGTTCAGCCAGACAAGAAAGCCAGCAATGGGAAGCCATGGAGAAGGGACCATGAATGGAGAAGGGTTACACAGCTGAGGAGGGAATCAAGAAAACCCCTCTGTGACTGGCTGAGCTAATGAAGCCTTGCTTGCTTCTCTGCTGTCTAACAGTATGCAAGATTAAAATGGAGCTTTCTGCACAAGTTAGTGACATTTCAGGAGATCTTATTCCCAAGCAGCTTTTTTGTATTCAACAGGGCTCATCAGCCTTTTTCTTCGGGCTTTTTTTCCCCCTGAGCCTGGTCATCTGCTTTCCCTGCTGGCAGGAACTCCTTGTTTTCTGTCTCTACCTGCCTGCCAAATAGAACTGGCCCAAGGATTCAAGAATTATTGAAGGGGGGAGGAAAAAAAGGATGAATGCAAAGACACACCAATAGATTTGATCTGAATGTTTCCAAGGGTAGCAAGTGCCAAATCTCTGCAGCTCCTCCTCAGTCACTTCAGCTCCTTGCTTTGCATTTTCCCCTCTCCTACCCCCACTCAGAAGCACCAAGTTGGGAGAAGGAATCTGGGTTTTGGGAATGAATCACCTTCTCAACATTTCTCTCCATGAGATTCTTTCCTCTTTGGAAACTCAGCAAGAAATCATACATATGCAACAGAAAACCCAACAAACTACATTTATTTTAAGCCCAGAATTAAAAGGATGTATTCTTCCCAGCCAGACAAATATTTTGCAGGAGTTAAAACCAAGCCATTTGCTGATTATTAGCAATGAGGACAAAGGAGACAAATGGTCACAACGAACTTGTCAAGCCTTCACAGCACCTCCTCGTGAGGGGAGCTACCCTACTTTCCAGAGCAGTTTTCCTCAGACTCATCACTTTCTGCTAACAGATGGGAAGCTGAAGATAGAAAGAAGCATAGTTGATGCCTAGCACCAAGGGGAAGGAAAAAATTATCTCAGCAGGAGAGTCTTAAAAAAAAAATAAAATAAAATCAGCAACTGTCCTTCTCCTGAGAAACTAGGGAAGGGGAGGGGGATGTGTTGAAGACAAAGGATCACAGACTTTTCCTGGTGCTGCCCATGTTCTGAATGCCAAACTGAGCTTCTCCAGCCTCTTCTGCTCTCCTTGTTCCTACTTGCTCATTTTCCTAACCATCCATCAGTGCTAACATAAGAGCAGCAGTAGGCAAAAGGTCCTTCAGAACCCTATCGTAAAGAGTTCTAGGACCAAAAAAGGTTCCTCGTGCTCTAAAAATTGGAAAATACATTTTTTTTCTGTAAAACCCAGAACATTTCAGCTAATCCCTAATCCTGAATTCCTGTCTGGATTAGTTTCTTCACCAAGTAGTCAGGATTTCACTAACTCAGAGAGGCACTAATGGCAAAACACTCTCTCATGATGCAGCAGCAGAGCAAATGCTGGGATGCACATTGAAACAGACTCTCTGACGCAGACTGCATTTTATATTTTGCCATTGAAACCTACAGTTTTCTTACCCTGTGATGATACCAAAAGAATATCACTAGTCTTAAGTCACGTAATGTTTTCTTCCTTTCTACCATTATGGACACATGAGAATATTTATCAGTATTAATATTAAAAAAACCCCAAACCCTCAAAGATAATCCCCCAACAAATTAAGCTGAACTAAACACCTTTAAATTCTGATACTTTAATACGCAAGGAGGGGAAAAAAACCCAAACTAATTCAAGACGCTTACTTAATGCTGGAAAGGACAAAGCGCTAATAATTTTTTAACATCATTTGTCACCATTTTCTAGATGGCAAAGCACACTCCATTTATATTTGCATGTGTTTGTGCATGCACGTGTGCCCTTTTTATGTGGTTACATAAAAATGCCCACAGATTTTGGAGCTAGTGTCACTGGCAGCATTCACACCATTCCATCTACACCCAACTTTAAATTCAGATTGAAACCTAAACCAAGGAATTTGGGAGCAATTCTTTAGTTTTCCTGTCAGTGATTTCCTGACTAAACGGAGTAGGAATGTGCTGGTTTGCTCCAGTGCTAATGTTCATACAGTGAGCACCACAAGTTTTGCCCAAACCATCAGCACCTCAGGGAAGAAGGAACAGCATTTGTATAATACTGATTTTAGACTCTTTAGACTTCTTCCCTGTCAAGGTGGGGAGGCCCTGGCACAGGGTGCCCAGAGAAGCTGTGGCTGTCCCATCCCTGGAAGTGTCCAAGGCCAGGTTGGACAGGGCTCTGAGCACCCTGGGATTGTGGAAGGTGTCCCTGCCCAGGGCAGGAGGTGGAACTGGGTGAGCTTTAAGGCCCTTCCCACCAAAACCATTCTGTGATTTCCCTCTAGCTCAAATTTCAAGAGACAACTGAGAGAATCCAGGGATATAAAAAAATAATTGTATGTACATCCGTTCAAAAGCTTCCATTTCTGTCTTCTCTAGAAGAAAAGAGGTCACCATAATCAGGGTGAGAACGTTTCCAAGGAGGTTTGCCTTTGACAGGGCAGGCACGGAATCGCATGAGTGATTCTTACACAGGAGTGTGAAGATAATGATCAAGTTCTATGAAGGCTAAAAATTCACAGGATGTAGATACACACACACCAATATATAAACCCTAAAATAATAAAAGAAAAAGGTTTAGTGAAAGTATTAATGTCTCTGTTATTTCTGAACCAGTACTAGGTGCTTAACAGAAAACCAGAATACAAATAAGGAGCCACACACACCCAGACTCACACACAAAACCAGAAGTGTACCATAGTGGTTTGTTTATTAGAGATGTCAGAATATCATCAACTGATTAAGTACACCTTCTCCCTTTCAGGAAGATAACTGCAGTCTCTGGAGACCTGAGAAATCTACATGGATTTGGATGAAATATGGAAAATGGAACTCGAGTTGTCACCTTAAATGTCGAGTGATTGTAGGAGGAGATTGATTTATTCATTTATTTTCTCTGTAACGTGAACATAAAAGAAACTGCACCAGAGCAAGTTCTCTGCCATGGGCATCCAGCACCATTTTATCTTGGAATTTCATTAGACCATCAACTGAGACAAGCACTGACAGAACAAATCAAAGAGAGATATTTATCTACAAACAGTGCAGCAGGTTAAATAGCCAATAATTACAGATATAAAATAAAGCAGACTAGTCTACAATGTGGTTTTGTAAGCATCTATTTTTTTGGGAGTTCAGTTTTGTACCATTCTTACAGACTGTTCTGCAGTATCATCATAAAGAAATTTAAACCAGTTTATCTCATTTCCCTAAATCTTTCTGAATAACCTTATATATGCCCTGATTTATAAAGTATGTGGCTATTTACAGATTTGCCCTCCATCATTCTGAAATGAATTTGCCTTGAACGTTCATTTCCTGGTTTAAGTCTAAAAGAAGGTAATGCAAAGAGAACTTTCAAGGATAACCTTGACCATGAAATAGATTAGGGGAGTCTTTAGTTCAGAGGATCCTTGTTCAGAAACTATTACAGGTAGCAGAGTAATGAAAACAGTGAAAGGATTCTGGACAGGTCTTCAAGAAAATCATAAAAGATGAGACTCAGAACAAGCACTCCTCAGAGTGAAGACAGCCCTCTCATCACACATTTCCTAAAACTCCCCCAAAAGTCTCTGATTCCTAATTGCCACTATCACACACGTTGATTACAATGATTTTGTAACTGGAATTGTCCCAAAAATGTTTCCAAATACAGTCAAGTTCCCTTGGCACACAAAGAGCTGCTTACAAAAGAGATTATTAACGGGGAACCGAGCGGAGTCCTCGGCTGAATTATCAGGAGAAACTTCTGCAAACACAACGACAGCCTCAGCCCTCTGCTCCCCGCGGAGCACCCAGCTCAGCCCAGCACATCGGCAGGGCCTGGTGGGCGCCAGCAAACAGCAGAGCTGTGACCTCCCTGCTCTGCTCTGAGGGCTCAACCACCCGACCTTTGTTAGGAGCACCTCTGCGGCAAAGGCCTGCGACTCCCCTTTTTATTTTACGGGAATTTTAAAGTTCACGTATTGTTGGCCATTAGAAACAAGGCCAAAGACGGAAGGTATTCCGTGCTCGCTTGCTAAACAGAGGAATGGTCTCATGTCAGATGTTTCCTCTCTCAAACTTTCAACTCGTAACAACTTGGCGCTGTCTGGGCTGCAGGACTGTGACAGTCACTGATGGTCAAGCTCCAGCAGCACCATGATTAAGTTCACCAATTTCCTATTAAAGAGGGAGAAAAGCCTGAAGTAATTTCATTAGACCAAGCAAGGATGCTTGATATGCAGATTTGGTTTCACTTATGAAGAAATGAAAACTGAATACTATTAAGAACTCGAGGTGGGAGTTGTAAGTTAAAGTTAACCTGAGTTACCAGCACAGCACACACCAGCCTAAGGTGATTTCACATAAAGCTTGAGGAAATTTTATCAAAAACTATGCAAAGAAGATTTAAATATTAAAAACAACAAAAAAAACCCTCTTACTAACTAGTCTGTCATACCCTATGTTAGTGTTTAGTTTATGTGTTATCAAAATAGAGGTAATTAGGTTGGCATTAAATTACAGTACAGAAAAGCTGCTGAAATTTTCATTTGCATAGATGTTTAACCATCATTTTCTTCACACTTTGAAAGTGAATATAGACAGTCTGTTTAATGTCCTGTTATGCAACATGCACCAAATGCAACAAATATGGAATAAAACATACCAAGACATTTTCAATTTTATTTCTATTTCATACATAACACATTTAACTTGACAAGAAGAAAGGTAACAAGAATAAAAGCTACCAATTTAAAATAGTATTTTTTGGTTCTAATCCTTATGACATGAAAGAAAGCCTAAGTTTCCGTGGAAAATGTTCTATTACTAAAGAACAGAAAAATAATTTTAAAAGAATAAATCCTGAGTAATAGACTTTTTAGCTACTAGTAGGTGAAAAAATATTGCTGTCAAGTGACTAAAAACAGCATTCAATTTTCTAACAGCCTGAAATATAATAGATTTCACTACAGTATCAAAATGCACTCAGGTACATGAAATACCTGACACAAAGGACATTCACAATCACATCAGAAAGATTCTTGAATTTATAGTCACAGTAATAAACCTCTTTTTTTCATGTTATTTATACAGAGAGCAGCTAAATGGAACTGCTGCTCTTATGCAGCTTGGCACAAGCTATTCTGAGAGGGAGAAAAGCAGAGAAAAAGAGGATATTGGGAAGTGATGTTTATAGTTCTTGTGAGAAGCCTTTTTGTCTTTAATGCAGTGATCCCTCATCACCAGATCTGGAGGCAGATGCAAATCCCTAACACCTCTATTTTCTTAAATAAATGAGAATATTCAATATTGCAGGATAGTAAGACTTTTTCCACTGCTGAACTTTTATGTCCAGTTCTGGGGATTGCAGCACAAACCATAAAAACATCCAGCAGATTTGGCTGCTTTTCCTAGACCTGGAAATTTGCCCTCCTGACAGGAAGGTGGGTACCCATTTCACCTGGCAGTGACAGACTGAAAAGGAACCACAGCAACTTCCACACTGGTATTTCTGCAGCATCATCATCCCCACCTGGATCTTCCTGAGTAACAGCTTGTCATGGAAAAAGGGCATTAGGACATGATGCAAACAGCCATTTTTTTCACATTTCTAGCAGTCACTACACAATGCAATACTTGCATTGTTCATAGCACTTAAATATGTCTGCCTACTGAACTAAAGTTGCTTTAAGAGATTTCCTGCCAGCTGTCAGACCTGGATTTTACTTATTTTCATTATCAGCCTCAAAAGCGAACTATAATAAAATAGCTGTTTGACCTGTCACAGCCTGAACATACCAAGAATGAAATGCCATGTTTTCAGCTAGTCAGAATTTATTTTTTTTAGCAGAGAGATGATGATCATAGCAGGAGACATCATCAGCTTTCACAATTCAAAATTCCGGTCAGTTGGTTACAGCACATTCCATGGCGAAACAGTTGGGGAAATTCAGGAAGGCATTCTACTACTGGTCCATGCAGGCATCTGCAGAGCGTATTTTCAAAAGAACATATATTTGATTTTGTCTGTTTTCTAAGGATTGGGAAAACAGGATAGCAGTGACAATTCCATTAGAAAAACCAAACTTCTTCATGTGAAAACCTATTTTTTGTCTCTAAACAACTTGAAAACTTACAAAAAAAAGTAGAAACCTGCATTAAATGCTGTTGTTCATCTCAGTGCCTGCTACATACAAGCTCATTTGCCAACCCCCATTCAGGGAGAGGGAAAGGCAATTCAAGATGTGCCAAAACAACATTTTCTTGCACTCATAAGAGTGGTGGCCAACACGTTGGGCCAGCTCCCTTCCCCGTTTGACTGGCAAGGACCTTTTCAAGCTGTAATTACCACTGGCAGCAGGAGTTGCCTCCTTCTCTCCACAACTTTTGTATAACCAATTCATTTCCTTCAAATCATTCAGCCCATAAAACTGAATTCCAAGTATCCCACCTACTATTTCATGCTCATTGTTCACATGCACAGATGCTGTTCCGGAGCAAAATCCTGACTTTCTGTTAAGTATCTATGGCTGAGTCACAAGGCACAGAAAGAGGCTTTGGAGGGACTACTTTGTCCCTGGACTGTTCTGACAAGTATTTATGCCAGAAGAAAGCTGCTAAAATGGTAGTGTAAAAGGAAGGAATTTAATGTGGGACATAACATAGTCAATGTCATAACTATGATTTAAAAATTTCAGCAGGAGCCTTTCCTGTGCATACATTTATAGGAGCATTTCTTTGTCCAGGTATTTAGTCAAACTGAAATATCAGATACATAAAACCTCAAGACAATACCAACACCAGAAGCATTACTAGAAATTTACAAATGGAGCTTAATCAGTTGTCCATTTAATTCTGTCTGCTGGCTCCAACGGTGACAGTACCAAATGCTTTGGAGAAAAAATGCTCCAAAACAGAGGAGTCAGAGAAGTCTGCAATCTGGTAAAACCCTTCCACGTGGAAAGGTTCCCTGAACTCATTTCCAGCTCTTCCTATAGATTATAAACAAGTCAAACTTTAATTACTGTAAGCTTTCACATACTAATGGAATACAAGTAGATTTAAAGAAATTTGGAAAGCAGCAATTTACTTGGGTGTAATGTAATTTTATTTAATTGCTTCTAATTAAAATTATTCTACAAATGCAAAACAAAATTGTCTATTAATTCTCTGCATAAACTAAATTTAGGTATCAACTGAGTAGCTTATTCACAGTATTTACTATCATTATTGCAATACTTTTGTAACTTTGATGATTTAAAAGTTTTGAGGCTTGGTACCAAATAATGGTTTCTGCTGCACAAAGCAAAATAATCTTTCAAACTCCCAGTGCCTTTGTACTTTGAATGTGACTCACTAAATTTACATTTTGTGAAAGTACATGTAGGAGTAAAAGCACTTATGTATTATCAAGAAATATGACATTATAATCTCATGAAGTTACTACTTATAGAAAAAAATAAAACTGTTCCCATTCTCTTCCACACCTAAGTGTAAAGTGAATACCTTCCATTAACTTTAGCCGGTATTAACTTTATAAAGAAAAAGGACACTTAATATTTTTGCATATTTTAACACAAAGTTTTAAAATCAGCCACGAAACATAAAAATTGGAAATTCTTTCAATAAAAGTTAACTCATCTGAAAATAATTATTGTATTTGAAACTATTCTGTGATTTGTGTCAAATCTGACAAAAAGTTGCGGCCAAAGCTGGAGTGGAAAATGAAACAAAAAAATGTGAGAGCATTCTGCAAACCTTTATATTTCAGAAATAGACAAACTGAAGTCCAAATACAGTAATTTCTTTCATTCCTTCTCTTCATCTTCCTTATTCTCTCTCCATGTTTTTTCTACCTGGTTTCTCATGTGGTTCTTCAAACACCAACAGACCAACAAAGCAAATACAACATAGAGTCAGAGTGCCATTTTGAGGTGAAATTTGCTGACTTGAAAGCAAAACCAGCACTAAATTCTATTTTCCCCATGCAGATAAGCCATTTTATCCTCCAAATTCTTTAATACTCCCAAGTCAGTCTATCACAAGAGAGGTCTGCCTGATTTATTCCAGGACGAGGTTGTATTACCACAGGGTTCAGCCACCCCGTGTAGTTCACCCCACTAACGTTTGAGCATGGACCTCTAATAATAAACAAACACAAAATCGGGGGGGGAAAATGCAGAAACATCAACTGCAGGTGGGTGTGAACTTAACTGGGACCACCCAACCACCAGTGCTCACAGAACGGCACAGGACTGGCGTCAGGAGTAGAGAGGTTTGAATGTGCTTTGCTTTGTCCCTCACCTGCTTGCGAACAGAGACGAAAGCAGTGCCTGAAGGAGTGGTGGAAATCAAGGAAACCATTGTGATAAATAGAACTGGGTTGTAAAGGTGAGTTTGATTAGAAAAATGACCTTAAAAAAACCCAAAAAATGCACTAAATGTGATATATGGCTACAGGCTAAAAGCTTGGAAACTTTTTGAAAAGCACTGTCAAGGAGCTGCTTCCAGAAATCAGGAGTCAGACCAGGAAACAATCACCCTCACAGCTCCTCTTTCTGTTTAGAATCATGGAATGGTTTGGGTCAGAAGGGAGTTTAACATCCTGTCATTCCAGCCCCTGCCATGGGCAGGGACACCGTCCACTATCCCATGTTGTTCCAAGCCCCGTCCAACCTGGCCTTGGACACTTTCAGGGATGGGGCAGCCACAGCTGCTCTGGGACAGCTGTGCCAGGGCCTCAGCACCCTCACAGGGAACAATCTCGTCCTAATATTTAACCTAAATTCCCTCCCTTTCAGTTTGAACCCATTCCCCCTTGTCCTGTCACTCCAGTTCCTGACGGAGTCCCTTTCCAGTTCCCTGGAGCCCCTTCAGACACTGGAAGGTGCTGTGAGCTCTCCACACAGCCTTCTTTTCTCCAGGCTGAACATTCCCAAGGCTCCCAGCTCGTCCCAACAGGGGAGGTGCTCCAGCCCTCTTTTCAACTTCATGGCCTCCTCTGGACTCGCTCCAACAGTTCTTATGTTGGAGGCACTATTTGAAGACACTTCCAGAACCTGGCAAAGCCATGGAGCATGGAAATCAAGACACTGGTTTTGTTTTTAAACTTGAGGGGGGAAGAAAATATATTTCTGTTAGTCAACAATTTTGACAACATATTACCATGGTTTTCTTCCAAAAAAAACCCAGTTCCAAGAGCCTCCTGAGGAAGGCACAGACTGCCAACTTTGGGCACAGATGTACCACAGACACACCTGTGCAGTGCATGGTCATCCGTTCACTGTTTCAGCAAGATGGAATTGCTCCATCAGTGAGAGCATTTCCCCCTGCCTAATGAAGTTCAAGCCAAATTACTGCCAAAGCGCAGAATGACATCACTGATGTCATGGCAAAGCAGCAATAAACATTTTTTAAATATTTGTAATGACAGCAGCACCCAGGAAATAATGTCTCACAGCAGTTTACTTCTTACATCAATGTGTGGCACTGAATACCTTGCTTCACTGCATGGATGCCACGGGAAGCAGACACATTTTTAACCTAAAACTCACCAAGTCTAAAAATAGGCTGTTAATTAATTAATTAATAAGCAAAAGGGTAACATGAATACAAAATGAACGGGGCATATTTAAAAACTGGCCAAGATCAAAAGCAGGAATAATGAGTTAAACTACAAAAACAGTTATTAAAGTGTCTATTTTGAATATCTGAAAACACAAACCTTGAAAATGCACTGTTCCAGGGAAAATTCTGTTGTGGCAGGAAGAGACTCCCAATGAAAGTTGAAGTTTTTTCTTAACTTCAGCAGATCACTAACAAATCATCATTAAAGTCTTGATCCCCAGGGCATCCTAAAAGCACTTTTGCAGCATTAGTAATAGGCCATTTAATTCCCCCACTTTATTTCTAATTCCTAATTAGGTTTAATTCATGATGTATCTTATCCTCTCATTGTGATAGCCTGTATTCTTAAGGAAATGGGAATTTATCTTTCTAAGCTAAAAGTTTTTACAGTCAGGATTGCTGGATCATGGTGTTCCTTCTGCTTGTTTGCCATCTCCCTCAAGCTATCCTAAAATAAATCAAAGTATTTATTATTGAAATATTCTGGTTTTTCCATATCTGCTTATATTTCCCACCTGGCAAAGGCTTGATGTTGGAAATGCAAGAGTTGGTGACATTCCATGTATTGTTACCCCAAAACACATTAAAAGGTTCTCAATACCAGGAGCCTTGTCTTAAAACAGTCTTCAAGAGCTTCAATACTGAATAAGCACCTCGTCCCACTGCATGTCCCTGAGACAAGGAATGGTGGCAGGGGCTCGTTGTCCTGCTTGGACTTCTCCTGCCTATGGATTGCTGCAGCACTTGACTCTCTGAAAGTTTCTACAGGACAGCTTCTTCTATTGTCAAACTAAAAAAAAACCAAAAAAACAACAAACAAACCAACAAACAAAAAAAACCCCTTCCCAAATCAGCTGCTTTCTCATTGTGATTCTTATTCCATTTTTTCCTGCACCAGGTATAAGGTTCCCAGCGTGGTACATCTATCTCCAAGACTTCTTTGTGATCTTAGAACAGAACAAGAACTGGAATCAGGATAGAGCAAGACCTGGATTAGACCAGAATAAGGCAAGGGTTGGGGTGAAGTGGAGCAGAAGCGAACCGTGCTCGGTGCCCCTGCAATGCAGCACACTCCGAGCTCTCCCTCGGTGGCTCCGGCAGCAGCAGCAGGAATCGGCTGAGGGTGAGAGTGATCAGCTGCACCTCAGGAATGGCTCCTGCACCGACCTATTTTGTCATTGGAGAAACATTTCAGGACCCTCCCAACTGCCTGTGCTGGGGAGAGGAACAAGGCACTGGGAAACATTATTCTGGTTCTTCGTCAACTGCAAGTCTGATGCCCGGTAGATTTTTCTGTCATTGTTCGGTTTTTATTTGGTTCTAAATATCAGCAAAAGATGGAGTTAAGCAAAAAAAACATCAGGAGCATTTCTGTCCATGTTATACAGCAGAGCCTGGGTGGAGCTGACAGGTGATCCCACACTGGGATACTCAGCAGGGCTGAAAAGCACTGCTGCACTGCAGGGTTTGCATTTCCAGCCCTACCAAACCTCCACAGCAACACAAGCAGCAGAAATCAATCCCAGTTCTCTCAGTTTCTATTTTCTGAAGGAGCAACACACATAGATCATGCTAAGAGATAGGCTGGTTTTCTTTAGCTTGCTGATCTCATTATAAGCAAATACGACAATCTCATTTTATCAGCCACAAAACAGAGTGCATTCTGTTTCTAACATCCAGCCAAAACCTCTTCTGCTTATAATTTGAGTTTAAACTTATACAGCATGTTCATTACCATAAACAAACTGCAAAATGGCCTGAAAACAAACTCTCCCCCTGGAATCTGCCATCAGAAAACCCCAAAGAAATAAACATTGGCATCTCAGCTTTTCTTTCACTTTGCTCCCAAGGCTTTGGAAAGACCAGCTGAAAAGTTTTCCTTCCAAATAAACTGAAGGTTTTAAGCAAACCAAAGAATGATTCCAGATGTTTTTCTTTCAAGCATACCTAAATAATTGACTCTGAATAAAGAAAACTTAAAGGTAGATAAAGAGTGTCTTGGAGGATAAATTAGGGAAAGGCTCTAAGCATTACAAAATTATACTCATGTTTCATTTCAATTGATTTTGTCCACTTAATCAGTAAAATCAACAATGACAATTTGACTTTCTTCTTCAGGAAAGGGAAAAAATATTATTTTAAAATATGAGATAATTTCACTTTAATAAATACTACATGTGCAGATAATGGGATTTCCATGAAAAATTTAAAAAGCATTGCTCTTCATCATTAAATTCAAGTTAATCAGCATATTCTGCTGCAGATTCAATTAAAAACCAATATTCTAAATTTATTGCTCAGTTGTAAACATCAATTCAGTTTCCAAGCCAAGCAATATAAATCTGCAGTAAACAGCTAAATCATTCTGGAAGTTGTCTATACACCAACCCAAATAACCATGGAGAAAATAAACAAGAGAAAAGCCTCAGCAGTGGCTTCCCCAAAATCAAGAACATGTGGTACAAAGTTGTCCATTAACAAACCAATAGAGCCGAAAAAAAATGATGGTAACCAGCACAAACAATGATTGTTGTTTGGTTATCAAACGTTATAAATGATTGCTTTAAAAATACATTAATTTTGAACGCCATCTGGGAGAGTGGAAGGGTCTGTCAGAGCACAATCCTGATGAAAATCTCCTAATCAAGCTTGACAGGTAACCAAATCAACAGATTGACAGACAGAAATCGCATATGCCTCGTTTCCTTAAAAACAACCAGACTGAAAGGAGGGTCTCACCAACCCCAACCACAACATCTCCTGCACGGACGGTGGCAGCACCCACAGACCTCACCACGGCACACACTTGGTGGGAAAACGGTGACAGCAGAGAGTGCAACCCCCCGGGGAACCAGCGGGAGATGGACCCAAGAGGAGCATCTGCCTCCCTCCCTTCAGTGCCTCCTTGACTCCGCACAGGTGTCCTGCCTGCACGGGAGAGGAGCTCCAGCAGCAGGGAGCAGCTCCTGGCGGCAGTCGCCTCATCCGGATAAAGGGATAAAGGAAGAAAGCACAAGGATGAGGACACGGAATGGAGACAGGCTTGTCAAACCTGATAAATTTAGTCCTGGCTTTCCAAACCCAAGCCTAGCAGCTGCTCCCAAACTCCAGCCAGGGGGGAGCAGCCAGGTTTGGCCAAGTTGGGGCAAGCAGGAGCTGAGGGAATGCCGAGCTCCGCAGCACGCGGGGACCCTCAGGACCATCGGGAACATCGCTTCCAGGTCCAAGTGGTGCCCTAAGAGGTAACAGACTCCACTTGAAGGTTTCCCTCTCCTCTTCCATAAGTTCCTGCTCATTATTTTCATATTTTCTATTTGGCGTATAGGAACAGAATAATACCAAGTCTGAACTAAATTTCTCCATGACTATAAAAATATATTTGATTAAACAGATGTCAGCAAAATTTTATGGAGTGAAAATTGAGTAACAGATGGTGAGGTCTGTGGAGTTCAAAGAGGCTGTATTTTATTAAATAGGAAATTTGAGGAAAAGAATTATTTTGCTGGAAATATTGATGCAGTGTTTAGGCAAATGTAAAAGTATTCTTACTTGACAGAAAACAGTACGTTAAAAAAAAATAAAAATAGATGCATTCATGCCATGAACCTCAGATTATTTTAAAAGGGGGTTTTATTCCACCTTCTTTTTCTGAATACAGCTTTTCATCCACGACATCAAGGTTCTCAAAGAAAAATAATACACTTCATGGGGAAGAAAAAAATCCAACTACCAAACCAAAAATAACAATGACCTTGATTAAGCATCCTGAACAAAATACATCCTTTCTGTGATACACAAGCTATTGCAAAAACAAGTTTAGAAATACAAGACCATAGCATAATAAATGGTTAGACCAAACTTATAAGTATTAAACAAAATTGCAAATAATGGTTTATGTGCAATAGGAAATGAGGCTGAGAAGGATTATAACTCCTGACTACCATTAATGTATCACCACTCTTCCAGCTTTGTCACTTGGAATGATAGAAAAACATTGTCGCCATTGGAACATAGAGAGTCAACTAAATGAAAAGAACGGCATAAATATAATTATTATTGCATAATATGATTCCTCTCCCTATTCCTACAGCTCTCAAGTTTTTTTTTCAAGCTGATACCTTAAACATTTTATTACATCATTGGGAAAAAAATTCAAAGGGCAGAAGCAGTTTCAAATTCATGCCCAGGCTGATTCTGCATCAAAGAGAAAGCTGCAGTGCCCTATGGAATAGTAGTCAGTGAGCTACCTCAGACATCCATGGGGAGAGACTTGGAGAAATCTGAAGGCTTCAGAGCACTTAATCATGTGGAGAAGAGCTGCCTGTTGTCCAAAAAAGCCTTGTGTGGGTTCACAGGCAGGAGACAGCTCCGATTCCTACCCAACCGCAGGATTTTCCGAGCTGACAGAGCCCCGCTCTCACCTGCAAGAGGCACCAGCCCCTGTGGCCAAACCTGCACCAGCACAGCCCAGCTCCATCCAGAGAGCACTTCTCATCCCAAAATCCTGCTGGGAGCTGACTCTGGCTCTGATCTGCTCCTCACCCAGCACAGCTCAGGGTTTGGAACTCGCGTGGAGCAGAGCTGTGAGTACCGATATCAACAGGAGTAAAACCATCACAAACACCTAACAGATATTTGTAATCCTGCGTGTTAATTTCTCAGTGACATTTCCTACCAGACTCTTAACTTTGCTGTCAGGATCCCTGATGTTTGCAGTCTCAGAAACGTGGAAGCTTCTCCATCCTCACACTCGAGAAATGCTGCTTATTTTTCACAAAGTGGTGCAATGAACTGACCCCCCCAAGACCGTGAATGCAGAAACAGAGCTTCCAACTCCCCAGCAGTAATTTATGGTTTAGGAACCAAAACCATGTCTTATTAATGGGTTTAGAGCTTGACACCAACACCACAAGAAATAGATATTTTGCTACAAAGACTGTATTTTAGCAGTGAAATACAGTCAGCTTATGTTTGATTGAGTAATAAAAGAATCAACCAATTTAAGCTTCCACAAAGCAAAATACCCTCCTAGACCTGTGCACTTCAGGCTTTTGTACAAGTCCAATCTACTCAGAAGCAAAGTTCATGTTTACCAGTCATCCACCATTCCTTCCTCTCTATTGATCCATTTATCAGTCACATCCAGGTATTTGTACTTGTTCAGAGGCACCAAATAAACACATGAAAGAATTGTTGGGATTATATTACTACCAGAGTAATTTAGAATATGTTTAGTACAGCTCTCCAGCCTTTCCAAGGAATAACTGATTGGATTCAAGCACGTTGAAAGCACATATATGTTTTCTAACTTATTTTCACATCCTTTTAGACCTAGCAATTCTGTATTTAAACAAGAAGAAAAAGGAAACATGGGAGATGGGTGTTAATTACTTCTATTTACAGGCTTCTTTTAGCAGCTTTCCATATTGGTTAAAACTGAAGCTCTATCTTATTTTCAGTGATCCAAAAATCAAGGCAAGAAACCAAAAATCATCAGAAAAATGAGAGATTACTTTTCCAGAGGTATAAAAGAAAATGCAGCTTACACATCTCAGGCATCAGCTTTTAGATCTATCCTTTATCTCCTGAAGGCAAACATGATGACCAATCTACAAAAAACCCTGAAACAGTTATCCAAATACCTCCTCTTAATCTTCAACTGTTCAAGGATTCTGTAGTTTTCAAAAGAACTCTTAAGCCCAGGACATTTTGAGTTTTGGAGTATTCAGTATTAATGGCATGAAAAATATCACTCAAAATGTCTAAAAGGGATTTCAAAGCTTGACCCAAGCTGATAACCCTGGTTAAGATTTTCATTTCTGGATATTTAAGATAAAATGGCTGAGGACTTATAGAGAGGAAAAAACAGTTTTACAGCAGCATTTTAGGTTGTGATAAGATTCCTAAATATAAATGCCCAAAGTAATGTGCCAGAGTGTTCATTGGGTATTTTTTAAAGGAAGGCACAAGGAATGATCTTAAACCTATATTTAACCTCTACAAAACCAGCAGTTCAGTATTTAGAAAGATCTAAAGGAAGGTCTCGTTCTCATCAGATCATCTTTCTTCAGCTTTGGAGGAAGAAGTGCTAATTTCCACTCTTCCCCATTTTCTGACATGCTTTAGGATTCATTGTGAATGTGGGAAAAGAAATCATTTGACCTCTTGAAGAGAAGGAAAAGGGAAGTGGGAAGGTCATGTCTGGAGAGAGATCTCTGCTCCATATTCCACGTCAGCATTACAGGGCCTCAGTCCAATTTGTCAGGGCTAAACCTGACAACTACCGGAGAAGTTTATTGTGAAATGAACTAAGGAAAAAAGTGTTCTTGGTATAATGGAACCTTCTTTTTTTTCTTGAGGTGAAAGGCAGTAAAAGTCAGTCTAAAATTACCATTTACAAATGGATACAGAAAAACAAAAAATTTGTATCAATACGCATAACACTCCCAAAATTGAATGAACTTGATTAGAAATAAAAAGAACTTGGTTAAAACCATCATTTTAAGGTGCTCTTCATCACCTCAGAGTAATTGTTACCATATTGCAACCAGACATTTCTGAAGAGTTGCCTGTTGAACACTTTCACTGACAAGTTATTGTTTGATAAAATCCCATGTCCACTGTTAGCACTGGACAGGACAGGACTGCAGAGGTGGTGTATAACAATAACTTGAAAATGACATGGGAGATCAATTGTTAGAGTGGAAAAACTTTGGAACAATAAAAGTAACAATTTTTTTCTACTTTTACAAATACTAAGCTTATCACTGAGTGGACAGTGCTCTCTTTGTGGGGAATTTGTGCCAGTCAGAGCTGCTGCTGTGATGGCACTGGAGCCATGGGCATGGAGCAATCACTGTTAAGCAGGAGGGCATTATCTGGACACAGAAATTTCGGGCAGAGCCCAGATGTTTTTACAAAGAATGCTAAACACTTAAAAAAAAATTATTTTATTTCCAGGAGCCTGCTCTGTGCCTTGGGAACGCCAGGGGATCCCTGAGGCAGGGCCACGCTGCTGACACTCCCCGAGACACGGGGGTGACAAGGAGACCACAAGGGAACTTCTCACCAAACACAGCTTTACGCAAAATGCCTTCTTTAAAACAAGCTGAAAGCACACTGCTCGAGATGATAATTAAAAAGAGAAACCAAACAGTTAATGTCTGTGTGATTAATTGCTCTACTTAGTTAATTTGTTAAGCCCTCAGTCAGTTTTTCATGCCTTCTTCATTGGCTTGATCTACTTTGTAAATTAACCTAATTATGAACACCTGCAATCACAAGCCCCATCTCTGCAGAAGTCAGACAACTCTTGTTTATACACAGCATTTTCAAAAGGTCCATCCTAAGACCCATCTTGCCACAAGAAGCCTTTCTGGGATGCCAGGAAGGGACACAGCAAGGGGAACACGCAGCAGAGGAACCACTCCCTGCACTCACCAATGCTTTATCCCCACAGCATTCAGCAGTATAAACTGCATTCTACAAGAGAATTCTGATAAAAATTTACAGCAGACAAAAGATGACAAATGAGTCAAAGCCATCGCAGTCCCCAAACCACATTAATCAGACCAGCCATACTTCAGGGGGTGAATAATAATGCCAGGCCCCATTCAGAGCCATGGGGATCTCCAGATAAACCAGGGGCCTCACAAAGAGAGCTCAGAGGTTTCCACGTAAGAAGCTGCAAACTGATAAAACTATTTTGAAAAGTTTAGCATCATCCAGAGTGAACACGCATTAGATAATAAAAGATTAACTCTGTATTTATGATGTAGATATATGATTTACCCTTGATTCCCAACTGAAAAGCCATTTTTATTTGCATCAGTTCTTCAGACAGGACAGAGTTCTTTGCCAACAGAATATAAACACAAAATTGTGCTGCAGTATATTTGAAAGCATGAACTCCTAACTGGTTTTCTTTTTAAAACCAGTTGTACTGACAGTTTTAATTGATCTCTGATTGCCACTTCATCCTCATTTATTATTGTGAATATAAATTAGAAATAAAAGGGAGCCTCAAGCAATTTTATCTGACTATGAAGATTTTTTGCCACTAGATTTACAATTCCTTTTCACAAAGTATTTTGTGGGCAGAATTTTTAATACTCTGTTTTAATCATAATTTTCTCCCTCTCAAAACCATTACAGAAAGATTGGACATCATAAAATGGGGGGTTTTTTCCATCAAAACCAGAAAAAATTATAGTTCAATTCATCTGGGGTTTTGTGCTAGCCTTGATAAAATATATTTTAAAAATTCAGACAATAATACTGTCAGACTTGCCTGACTCAAAAGCAATTTGCATTAGTAAAATTTAACTATAAGTCCTTGAGACGACAACAGTTTATTGTATTTGTTGTAAAAAATATTTTAGCTAAGCAATGCCAAGCTTGGGGCCTTATGAAGTAACTGTGTTAAGAAAAATTATGAACCTGTGCTTCAGAGAACATCTGCAAAGCTTGCAGAGGATTCCTGCTGGATGGACTCTGAAATGAAGGACACTCTTATCCTACCTCAAAATATTTGTCCAATATTTTCAAACTGAGAATATGAGAAAGTGAAGTTATTAATGGAGCCATTAACTGTCTCTCTGGGGCTCCCAGATTAATTAAATTCAGAGCCAGTGTAAAGATCCTCACAGCCTTTCCAAACCTCCAGCAAGCACCTGCAGGACTGCTCCAAATATCACCATGTTGTACAGGAGACGTGGGAAAAAAGTCATGCATTACATGGAAAGGCTGCTAGAATGTGAGAAAAGTGTATAAAACAACACAAAAAAAAAAAAAGTTGGCATTAAAAGATCTGACAGATGTTAAGCTTTTGTTCCTGCATCATCTCTTATTCCAGAGCAATGAGTAATTAAATGTGTAGTGCAACTGAGCAAGGGCTTGTCCTTGGTCATGATCTACAAAGGTGCCCAGAAACCTTCACCAGGGGCTGCTGGAGACCCTGCAGGCCTAACAATTCCCACTGGGAAGTGGGGATGGTAATTAAAGGATTAAACATTTTTCTTCAGGAAGCTGCAGCACATTTATGGCTTTGAGTGGACTCTCAGAAATACCAGGAAGCTCAACTGAACCTATTGATTACCCTGACAGCTTAATAAGGCAGATTTCCAATGGCTGACTCAACTGAGGTGAACTAGGGAAGAAGATTAAAAATCTGTGTCCCTTAAAGCCTTGGCCGCTCCTCTGACATCCCTAATCCCATCAGCTAGGGAAAGCTGTTTATTAACTCCTGGTCTCAGAGGTGAAGGTCATTAAGTAGCTCAAACATCCTTTGGCAGGTAAAGGAGAACTTAGGAGGAAAAAAAAAAAGAAATAAAAAAAAAAGAATGGTGGAGTCACGTGAGGATTCCAGCTACTTCCAGTAAAAAGCATGAGGGAAAATAATTTTTAAATTTGCCTCAGAAAAACCCAGACATACAGCAGGTGATTTCTACTTAACCACCAAAAAAAAAAAAAGTTAGAAACCATTTAAGAAATGTGAGGCCTAATCCCAAAAGCTGGTTTATTTTCATATCATAATAAAAGTGGTAATTTGCTAATATTTGAGGGAGAAGGGAAAGAGAAGGAACATGTGCTTCTGCAGAGGAGCACAGGGGCTTCTTTTGCCTATACAAAACGAGTTTATGAAATATATTTAACTGAGTTATTTTAAGAAGTGCCAAAAAGTTGGCAGCCACGGAGAATTACTTAGCATAACTAAAGAACCTGAAGACATGGAGCCTGGACAAAATGGGATTCACTGGAGCCCAGGCTGGGCCTTTTGTGTTGCTGTTTGTGGATCCTCTCATCTGGGGACCTGTGTTATTTAATTACGAGGCCACTGTATTATTTAAAACTACAAAAAGGGCCCTGTCCTGCCCTGGCTGCAGTTTTGAACAGAACCATTGAAACTTTGAGGCCATTATCAGATCCTTCACAGATTCATTTTGTACTGGATGTTGTACAGAACTGGAGATTTGTCACTAATTCAGGAAAAAAAAAGAATTAATTCATGTTTGTGTGCTTATGATGATTTCAAATGATTGATTGCTAAAATAACATAATATCCCCCTTAGTATAATAATCCCTGGAATGCCAACATGTGTAACAGGATGAAATCAGGCTTACCAAGATCACAGCACACAATGCGAGGCGATCCTTGTGCCACGGCATGCAAGACCTAAGAAAAACCAAGAAAAAACAGTTTATGTTTTGGAAATATAAATTATGACTGGATATAATGAATGCAAAATCAAAGAAAAAAGCAGTGCAATCATTAAAAAGCAGCTGGCTTCATTTAGATCCAAATGGGTTTATTGCACAATTAACAAAATTAAGCTCAGCTCTTCTGTGTTATTCCATAACAGGAAATTTAGAAGTGAGCCTTAAAAAAATAAAATCTAACACACCTTCAAAAAATAAAATCTAACACACCTTCCAATACAACTGAAGCATTAAACATTGCCTAATTCCAGAAAAATCAAAGCAATAATGCACACAAAAGCTATTATACCTGTTGCCACTTATAATTATTTTGTAGTAGCATTCAGATCTAAGTATTCAATAGAACTGAGAACCTAAATTTTTCTTAGAATCAAATATTTTGAAGGGGAAGTGTTTACTAAATAAATATATGCATGAACCAGGGCACATGCCTTACTTTTGGAGATGGAAACAAACATCTCTTCCAAGAATTTCATCAAGACAAACACACAAGTATCTCTCTGGTTCACAAATCTAATGACAGGATGAAATTTTCAAAGAATCTATTTAAACCCCTTCTGGAGATGATTTTAAGTAAGCAGAGACAGAATACCGTGTGTAGCACATTTGTCAGGATGCAACTTGCCAAGCCGGTCTTGTTAAACACAACACCTGACACTGCTCAGGGAATGTCTCCCTAAGCCAGGAGATTTCTGTAGGAACACAGCAGTGACAGCCCACCAAGAGCTGCAGGATAGGGAGACTCAACAGCAATTTCTTTCCTAACTTCTCAAAGTACTTTAGAGCAGAGCAGAGGGGTACACAAACTGAATGTACATTGTGCTATTAAGAGCAAAAAAGAAGAAATCCTTGGGTTCTCTGAGTTCCACTGTGCAACTACTCAGGCCAGAAACTAAAAGGACAATACAACTTCTCCGAGAGCCAAAGCTAAGTTAAGGAGGTGACACATCATGAATTAAATTGAAATCTAGCCAAAAAAAAAAAAAAAGCCTAACCCACTTGATAGAAGTGCCATGTAAGTACTACAAGTGATAAAAATATCTCTCTCTCATCCAATGCTAACAGAAGTGCTTGCCGGAGTTCCGAGACAAACATCTTGTTCTACCACCTGGGATACCAACGTCACTTCAGCACATTTATTCCAGAGATTCCCCCTCGTGGAAATAATGAAAACAGCTGAACACTAGAGCTCTATCACTCCGAATTGCACAGAGCTGGAGCTGAGCAAAAGAGAGTCCATCTTCTCTGGGAGCTGGCAACGTAATCCGTGTGTGGGATACCATTCCCAACAATTGGCAGGTAACTCCAAGAATCAAACCAACAACAGACAAGGACACACATCAGGGGAAAACACCTGAATGTACAAGCTTTGGAGTACAGCAAGTCAAAACATCCTTACCACAGATGCAAATGATGCAAAGCCAATTAAATGCATGAGAAGGGTGCTCCCAGTGCAGGACTGGAGGCAGCAGGGATGCAGTCAGTGATGGGAATACTTGGCTGTCCTGGCTCCATCCCAGTAACAACACCTACTGCTGGAGGCTTAGGTTGCAAACAGTCTCTGTGCCCAACAGTGCAGATATGTCATTAAACCTCCTGCCTCCTTTGGCCTCAGCAGGAAAATTCTCCCACTTCTGTGAGACTGAGCATAAATTCAGCAGGTAACATAAAATGCTCAAATACTGGGGTGATAAATTAAAGTAAATGTCTGATCAGTATTCTCAATATATTTCCTTGACTCTATACAGACTCAACATTTCCAGCCTGGGAAGAATAACAAACCCAGAGTCCAGGAGTAATCAATGTTACTTTTTAAATGCATTTTTACTTTAATCAGGGATTACTTAAGCCTCCACTAGATCAATATTTATTTATTCTTTCATCTGGCATTCCCAGAGTTTTACCAAATTATAGTTGTCAAAGTACTGCATATTCCTGTAAAAGTCCCCATGAGGGAGTTTGATCTAAGAAAACCAGTCACTCATGAAAAAAATTAAAGTCATAGAAAATGTATTGTTAAATAAAAACCTTTGTGCTTCATTCGTTTCCCTAAATAGCTTAAACCCTTGGTGGAACAGAAATTCAGTGTGCCTGCAAATCAGTCATTTGCTGCAGCTGGCTGAAAATATGAATAACCATATAAAAGTGGATAATCAAAGAATTTGCTGGAGAGAAAAGTAGCTTATTGATTTTTAAGACTGGTTTTGATGAGGGAAAGGTTCCACCTTTCCAAGTCAAATTGAAGATGGAATTATGAAGAAACAGACGAGTTCCCATTTAACCAATATCCTAAAAACGTGGGAGGTGGCAATGGCAGACTCTTCAACAAACCCATTTCTTATGAAAAAGAAAATGGATTCTGTTTGGGGTACAAGAGAAACTTGAGTAAGTATTACAAGAGTCTTCTAAAAGGGGAGGGAAAGAAAAGGATCCTTTGTCCCTCTGCCAGTCAGCTCTGGGATGCTCAGCTGTTGTCAAACGTCCTGAGACCTTTTAATTTTCTTTAAAAACAAATTCACAGATTTGTTAATTTGTGTACTTGGGGCTGCTTAAGGGGCTTTACAAGGTAAGTCAGGGCAGTTCCAACCTCCTGCAGCCAAGAGCTGCAGCCCTACCAGGTGTTTCCACACACTCAGAGCACAACTCTACTTACATGGGATGCAAGAACAGAGCTACAACAGCTACAAGTTAGATGAGCTCATCACATGGTGTTTTGCTTTGTTTTTTAAATGCTGATGACCAAGATCTGGCAAGTATTTTATCATCTCTTAAAAACTCACGTGGAATGTTGCAGTTCAATTTTTTACATTAGTTTTGTGCTGCTAAAATCGTATCATTTCCCCAGGACTCTGTGGCAATTAGGAGCAGCACTCAGTGGGTTTATTTTTAGTAAGTGCACCTCATTCACACATTTTGCAGTGCTGCACAGGGATCACTGATCTATATGCATGACTGCAGTGATAAAATCTGGCAACACTCTTTAATGACTGTTTAAACTGTTCTAGGCGTGTTTCGAGCAACATACAATTATTCCAACACCTCAAAAGAGCTTTTCCACTTGCAGGTTTTTCCACTACTCAGTATGTGCACCCTTGCAATCGTATAGTTAAGAGTTTCCATTATTTTCTTTATTTATTTATTCCTTTTCAGCCAATGGACAAAGGAGGTGTCCCTGCCCATGGCAGGGGTTTGGAATGAGATGATCTTGAGGGTCCCTTCCAATCAAAACTGTTCTGTGATTCTATGCAGTTCACAAAAGACAGCTTAAGTTGAATTTGCAAGCGCTGCAATGACAGATTCTTATCTTGATGCACAAATACATGAGGATCAGGCTGAAAAATACGTTGTCCATGAACACAGATTTATGTAAATACAGGGAATGGTCATAAAATCTTTATGATTTTGTTAAATTTTAGTTTACATCAGTATTTGCCATGACACTGTACAAAGCCAAAATTAATACTGCAGCTTGGTCAGATCTAAGTTGTTTGTATTTTTCAAAGTACAACAAATTCCAGTAACATGTTCACTGCAGCACCACTGAATTTCCTTCTACTTTCTAAACGTCCTCAAATGCTGCTGCTATACAGTAACATTTCTTAAGATAAACAAAACAATTTGAATTGATCAGAGTTATACTGGATGCAGATTTTGGATCAAGCACAATACTTTTGTTAATATAACAGGTGGCAGAGCTTTGGGTGAAGCAGGGATAAATAAAAGTCAGTTGTGTTAGGACATCTCCAGGAAGAAAAGCATCCTGCTGTCCATGCATCCATCTTGTGCAGTGGAAGAGACCTCAAAGCCCTGCTCCACTCGGCTCTTGCATCCTAGGACAAAGTTTACTCATGTCTGAACATGGAATAAATGTGACATTAGCAGAAAGCCCAAAAGGAACGATCCATCTGCAATTCAAGCCAGTGGAGAAATGAAATCACAACATTTGAGAGTCAGGGAGGACAACAGGAAAGAAACTACACTGATACTTGGAAAACACATCCCCGTGGAAGGAGGAGAAATCACTACATTTTTAATTAAATGGTTATTGTGAGGAGTTTGTCTTCCCCTAAATCCCCTGCTATAGTGGTACAGACCTCTGTACACCTTCCCCTGCTTCCACCTTTGATAAGTGCAGCATTATTCCAAGTTTAGCTTACAATGCGAAACATATCTCATTCTCCCTATAATTCCCCAGGATCTCAGTATCTGTAATTAGAGCACTACAAGACAAACCTGCCAGCCACCGTGTCAGCTCAGGATGTCAAACAGGCAGCAAAGCCTCTCAGTGGCTGTGGCACATCGACTGTCACCTCTCATTGGGAGAACTCAAACAGCAGCAAGAGATGGGGTTCCTTGTTCTATCAAATGAGTCAAAGATGTTCTCCTAAAGAGGTTCTTCTGTCCCTCAGACAAGACCTCGCTAGAAATGTGAGCTGAAAACACTGCCCCACAGCACTCAGATTTTGAATCATGCAAACCTGGTGCTCCTTCTATCAAAATTACTGACATTAAAGTGACATTCCAGGCACCTTGAGTCACTCTTGGAGATAGAAAAGGGTTGTAGGCACCAAACAGACAACACTGCTTCTCTGCTTGGTCATAAAAGTCATGAATGGTTATTTTAAATCATCCCATTTGTTGTGTTTGCAGACCTGAGGGGATGATGCGCTCACTTCACCAGTGACCTGAGCTGGGGGAATGAGAGGACAGCAGAGTGACGATCAAAGTGTGCTGTGCAATGTCACAGCACACCTGGCTGTGCCTCTGCCTCAGTGCTACTACAGAGTAGCCTTTCCTGAGACATCACGATCTGCTGGGGACTTCTCGGGGGAGGTTTTGTCAATGAAAGTGTCACACTGATGGAGGAAAGAGGTAAAAAAAAAATGTTTGGCTTTGAGTTTTGGCTTGGATTTTTTTGGTGGGTGTTTTTTCCCCCTTTTTCTATATTTCTTTACCTGGTCTTTATTTTAAAGGTGAAGAGTTTGAACGATAAAAAAAAAAAAAGGCATTCACCACCTAAGAACCTTCACTGACTTCAATCCTCAAGTATTCCATACAAGGACTATTCTGTGTGTTAATTTAACCTAACAACTGTGAGTGAACAACGCTACCCAAATCACACAATAAATCCAGATGAATTTTGTGTTAAAACTTCTTTGGGTAACGTGTGATTTATATGTTGATCTGTACTGTGTTTGGTATGGTTAGAGGTTTAAGGTGTGCTGTTTGATCTATTTTATTCAAAGGCCATCTATTGTAGATTTAAAACAGGAAAAAAATCCCAACCATGTAAGAGTCTCTCAGATGGTAAATATTTTTGTTCCCTGGAGGTATTCAGTGTTAAAATAAATAATGAAGCAGGGATTTAAGATTTTAAGGGCTGGAATCAAAGCCATATATTTCAAAAGACTCAAGGTGATGTCCAACCTTCATTTGCCTGCACATTGCTCATATCCCAGGAGAGCAGACTTTTGTTCTTCTAAAATTGTTTTGCTTATAAGCAAATGCAGTAGCTCAAAAGGCACAGTAATTTCTTTACCTCAGTCATATTACCCACATATTTTATAAATAGTCCCTTTTATTTCTAACAAATGGGGCTTGATTTGCAGCACAACTCGAACAATATCAAAGAAAATGATACAATGACTACCCAGCTTATCTGCAAACACCACAGTTTGTATTTACCAGCACTTCATAAGCCACAGTTATTACCAATTCCTTTAATAATTTGGCTTTCTGATTCTAGAAGATTATCTGGGCTAGGAGAATCCTCAGATAATAACAACTCTATGATATTACAGAGCTTTACATCTGTAATCAATGTAGATACATGAATGTTTTCTCCCAGAGATCAGTTCAGTGATCCAATAACACTTTTAGACAGTTTAAAGCTGTGCAATAAACAACCCATAAAAATTGTTTCAAAAGCAAATCAGAATCACCTCTTATAAAAGTCTTAAAAAACCATAAATCATGTGTGAAAAACGGGGGGAGGGGTTTAGGAAAAACACATATTTTCCTATTTCTGAAAGCACAAGTCAAGAACCAAGTCGATTTTCCAGCTTTCCCAGCCAGCAAGCCCCCGTTTGTGTCCTTGCAGCAGACAGAAGCTCTGTCTCTGCAGAGTCCCAGGAAACGGGTTTGCTGTGCCCTGCACTAGGGAACAGCAAAGCCTCCGAGCCTTTGGCACCACGGCAGAGACTCCCTGTGAGGGATCAGCAAAACCACAGAGCAAAGCACCTGATTTGGCAAAAAAATACAAGTTGCTCACTTGTCTCAATAAACGACGGGTTTAGTGAGCAGAGCCACTCAACAGGTATTTCCTTGGAGCCAGCACTTTGAAATAAGACTGGCTGTGGGAAGGAGTCCATCATTCTCCCTCAGTGGTCTTAAACTCATCAGCCAGGAACAGTTCCATTATCCCAACCCTGTGGAGAAGCTGTTTCATCTCATTTATAATCCTTCAACATCTTTCCACAAAACAGAAGGATCCTGCCAAAGTCCAAATACTCTTTCCACTGTAACCACTATGAAAGGGCAGATATTCCTCCCCACTTCCTTCCTGTACAATTTGTCACTGGTACTGTTAAGCTTTAATGAAAATGGCCCCATTCTCTCCTTAATATATGCAAATGTACTACAAGAATTTTCAAAGCATCTAACAAAACTTGATATCAATTTCTAATTAGAAATCTCTGCAGCAGCTCTGGAAATCTCAGCCTCCTCTCTGTGATTTTGTTAAAAGAAAAAAAGTCAACATAAGTGGTCATAGAAATTTGTATTGTATGAATGTATTTTTTTAATTTATTCATGAAGAAATATTTTTAAAGACTGCTCGGTGACAGAGGATTTAACACAGCGTTATGCAATAACTAGTTCAACAGCTTCCCCCACCATGTACTTTTCTCTGCATGTAAATTTTTTGAAGTTATTTCTAAGGCAATAACTCGATATCAAAAGTTTAATTTCAGAGTGTGACAGATGACAAATATCTTCTCCCTATTTAAGTGCTCCCCCCACAGTGCTATTCTAGTCTGTGCAGAATATAAATGACCAGCTGAAGGCAAAAGGAAAAAAAAAAAGCCACAAGCATTTCTCAAGGTTTTTCATTAAAATCCACATTTAAGAGAGAATTAATGAGGGGGAAAGAAGTAACCCTCCCTGAATGATGCTGATCAAAGCACATTTCTTCAGAAGCTTCAAAGATTTGCTGAGCAATACATCCCTCTTGTCCCCTCCCAAGGAAAAAACCAAAATGTGCATTGAAAATCTGTGTTAGCTACATTTATGACACTGCACCAAAGGAATGCTTCCAGACTGCTCCATGTACACAGGAAGGAAAATTCCTGCAACCTTCTTCGGGTAAAAAGAGCTGCACCGAGCTTAGCACAAGAGTTCAGTGTGAGCTTAAGTGCTGAACTTGGCCATATCTCTAAAGCTTGCAGTTTTGCAAGGCTTCATGTAAGAAAGATGAATCAGCCTTAAATTAAAGCCAAAGTGTGTAGTAAGGCTGTTACCCTTCCTAGTAATGCAAAGAAAGAGGTTTCAGCTCTTGCTCTACGCGCTGTTACAGCAGAAGGTCACGTGGCCATCGGTGATTCCGACTGCATGGGCCGTGCCATGAGGGACTTTGGGATGTGCTATTGCTTTCTCAGGTATTAAAGAACAACAGGAATTTTCTTTTTTTGTGCTTCCTCCTGCTTCTTCATCACCAGCAAGATTCTCAGGTGATGCACACAAGAAAATAACTTCATTCAAGAGGAAATCTCCCCCAACCACCAGAGAAAACTGAGCATTCAGTTGAAGTCAAGCCCAACAAGCAAAAGGGCTCTCATTCTGCTCTCCTCTCGTTCTGCTGGGTAGCAGAGCATGCATCCTGCAGTACAAAGGTCATATCCACAGGCAAGGCGTGCCAAGGGATGACCTGCAGCTCAGCTAAACACCTTCTCACAGGAAAAAGCTATAAAACACAAATTACAGCAATTTGCCAGGCAGGCAGATCCTGACCATAACCATGAGCATCTCACTGGGAATTCAGAGAATGAGGAGCACGCCCAGCACTTCCCACAGTGCTTTAAAACCTCTGCTTGTTGTTTTATTCATATACACCACTTGAGGGACAGGTACAAGGGCCTGTCTGCTGGGCACAGCACTGACACCTGAGCTTTCCCAGGCCCCAGGAAGAGCCCAGACACTTGTGGTCCAGGGTCACTTATACCCAGTAACTAAACTGCATTTCTGCTGGATCCAAAGGAGGCTCAGTCACCTGTGCTGAGCACCACACTTGCACTCCAGGCATGAGAGAGGATTTCCACAGCAGGGTTATTCATCACATTAAGATGCCTGCCTCGACCAAAAGTTTAGGATCACTGAAGGTGTGATTAAAGGAGTCCCTGGAAAGTAATTGGAGCATCCCTTAGGTGCAACCAAACATCCTGGATTTGAGAGAGGGCTTAACACCTCTGTTCACACAGCTGTGGTTAAACTGCTTTTCTGACAAAGTTTCACCTGCAAATTCATTCATTTTCTCTGTTAACGTCTTCCAAAGCACCAGCAAAGTACAGTGACTGCATTTCCGGGAAAGGTGATCTATGCAAAGATGCTTTCCAATATTTTCTCAAACTAAATGCAACGTAGATGTGAGAGCTGGTTTTCCCTATCACTTATAGTAAGGATACACATTACTTATTCATTACGAATTGTTATCAGATACAACTTGAGCTACTGCAAGGTATCTTGCCACTGTAGTCACAGGTAGTCACAGAAGTTAAAAGAGAAAAAAAGTCAATTTAAATTTTCTTTAACTAACATACCAAAATTATTTTCATTGCACATGAAGTGGTTCAAGGTGAATTCTTTTGATTCAAAAACAGACACCAGGACATTTTATCAATTCAAATATAATGAGATTCCAGTGAAAAACTTCCTTGTAGTTGACAGGTAACTCCATTCCTTAACTGTTCCTTTTACCTTCTTTGGATGCACCTATGAAAAAATGCTTACAAGAGTTGTTTGGAAGAATATTGGTTTGTTACCAGGATTTAAGTTGCCTTGAATTACTCCCTACAAGATCTTCATAAAATAATTCCCTGGAGCACACCACCAAACCCGCATTTTACACACCAGGTGATCAGATCCTCTCTAAAGGCAAAGCAGGGTTCTTTCAGCTTAGCGTGAAGAAAAGTATTTTAAAACATTTCTTAGCTCTCAAGCCTTCTCCTGCACAGCTTTCCCCCATACCATTGTCACAAAAAGGCAACGCTGACAGCTCTTCAGGCTCCAGCAGGAAGCCACCCACACACAGATCCAGAAAAATTCTGCCTGGATAAACTGGGTTCTCCTGGCCAGGCCCTGACGTGACGTCGCAGCTCTTCCCACGGCACTGGCAGGATCTCCCTCTGGGGACCCATCAGCTGCCACAGAAGGCACTTGGCAACCCCAGCGCTGCTTCCAGCCCACTGATCCCTGGGATCCAGGAGCAGGGCAGGATGCAGCACCTTCCTTCCCCTTCCATCTCCTCCCTGGCCTGCCCTCAAAACACATTCTGCTCTCTGGAGGTGTGTTCCCCACGTGTTCCCAGAGCCAAAAGTAGGACAACTGTGCTGCTTCCCTGGGCGGGGGGAAGTTTTGTGGGGTTTTTGCTATATTGCAAAAGGAGAGCAAAACAGGAAAAAAACAACTTTATTTCTCAAGGTAGTAGCATAAAGGATGAGCATGCTACCTTAGCTTCCCAATAATCACCTTATCTCAAGATACCCATCAGTTAACACTATCTTCACAACCATTAGAACAGATTCCAGCTTAGATTTTCACTGAGAAAGGGGTTTTTTTACCTCTGCAAAATTTCTAGTTTAAAAAAAAAAATCCCTTATTATGGATTAGAGATTCTTGGTTTTACTGACTGTCTTTCTGTGCAGGGAAAAACAACACTGGTTTTCCTTCTTATGGATTAGTGATTTTGTGTTTTACTGACTGTGTTTCTGTGCAGGGGAAACAATATGAATGTAGAGTACACAGCAGCATAAACTATTGTTCAAGATAATTCCTAAGAACATGGACAAGTGCTTAAGGAAATACAGGCATAAAATCATTCTGTTTTAAATGTTCTAACTCTGTAATATATTTGTCTTCTTGTTCTGATAAAGTATGCATGTTGACAAGAGAAAAATGGAAGAGGGATCCAAGGGAATAAAACCCCTGCCATCAAATAAAGGAAATGTAACATGATTTCAGTTGTACCAGAGATTAGACATATTAAATGCAAATACATGCAAAAATGCTATTCATAAAGTGAGGCCTTGAATAACCTTTTTTGGTAAAATGTGTCATTCACAGAATAAATGCAGATATATCACATTGTGAGATGTGATGGAATTAATTGTAAGTGGCATACTAAATTTTTGAGAGACTTTTGGCCCTCCTTTGAGACCATCAACACACCTAGATCCTCAGAGGTTTCAGCACACACAGCTATGGCCAAGTGCATCAGAACCTTACAAAGGATTGCACAGGATGCTCAGAGAAGTTGACCACATCAGTGATGTTTATATGATGAAAATGCTTCAAGATTACTGCAAATTCCACTTGATGCCAAATATTTAACTTTACACAATGAGCCCCCACATGCCAAATTACTGAAGCTAGAAAGCAGCATAAAACACCACTATTAGTCTTTACAACACGGAGAAATGAAACAAATAAAAGTAGGCACAACATCAGAACTATTTTTCAGCAACTGCTTGGAAAGGTAGAAATGTATCAGACTTGCAGCAAATAAAATAAACCAGAAGAATTGTCACCAAAACTCAGACTAGAACCCCTGCAGAGCTGCTTATGTTGGTATGACTAGGCATTACCTATTATTTATAAGTAATGGCATCATTCTTATTCCAGGTTTCCCCATATGGATCCCTCCAGACAACAATTCAAGGCCTTTCCCCATTGCTGTCACCATTCCTTCAGTTAATGAGCCATGAAAAAAGCTCCACTCACAGGTACCTCGAATCCCTGCAATGTGCAACACAAGCAATGGTTTGGTTTGGTTTGCAGTCTGGCTTGATTTACTGCTTGAGCTGAAGGCGACTCCTCAGGCACCTCCAACACTACCAGAAAAGCCATTTCTCCAGCCCATAACAGGGTTACAAAAAGACCCCAAAGAGCTGCTTTTCCAAGTAGCTCTAACACCACTGCAAACTCCAACTGAAAAGCAATGCAAAGCCTTTCTTTACTTCCACCACAAGTCACTGACTTTTCTGCAACTCCACTATCATTTACTTCCGGTAACTGGGAGACAGCTCTACTCACCATCCTTAGCTGGGACCAGTTTCACAAAATAAAAGCTGCCTGAGAGCAGGATGCTGCTGGTGGATTCTGCTTGCACAGCCAGGCCTAACAGCAGCAGCACTCAACAACCATCACCTGTCCTCAGCCAAAAAAGAGGGGTCAGGGGGGTGAAGAAATCAAGGTTCAGCAGTTCAGTCATGTGCCGTGAGCTTTGTTCAAGCCCTGCAGCCGCTGAGCTGCAGGAACCCCAGAAACAGCTTTTGCCTGGTTTAGGTTTTATTTTTTTCAGTTCTCTCCCATCACCATCCATTCCTTTCTTAGGAACAGAATAGACTTTCGCTTCAACAGCTGAGCTTAGGCTGGAGTTTGTCTTTAAAAATAAAAAAGCATCTTCAAACAGAAAGGAGACAGTAAGTTCAAATAAACAGCAGGCTGGAAACACAGAATGGTTTGGGCTGGAAGGGACCTTAAAGCCCATCAAGCGCCACCCCCTGCCATGAACACCTTCCACTATCCCAGGGTGCTCCAAGCCCCATCCAGCCTGGCCTTGGACACTTCCAGGGATGGGGCAGCCACAGCTTCTCTGGGAAACCTGTGCCACGGCCTCAGCACCCTCACAGGGAACAATTCCTTCCCCAGATCCCATCTATCCCTGCCCTCTGCCAGTGTGAAGCCATTTCCCATTGTTCTGTCCCTCCAGGCCCTTGTCAAAAGTCTCTCTCCCATCTTTCTTGTGGAACCCCCTTGAGGTCCTGGAAGGCCACAGTTAGGTCACCCCCAGCTTCCATGCTTGGTTTTGAGGTATAACTTTAAAAAAAACCCAAACAAAACAAAACAAACCACAAACAGAAAAGCATAAAACCGCACAAGTCGTTGAAGAGAAAGCCGTACATACAAATTGCCACGGCAAAAAGCAACAGAATTTGTAATATTTTCAATCTTAGCAGACTTTCATAATCACATGTTCCCTTAGCAGTAAATCTCACTTCCAAACAGTACCTCCTATATTGTGTTAAGTGCCAAAGACTCCAAGAAACACATTCCCCCAAATATTTCTCATATGAATAGCACATTATATTTACTATTTGATACATTTATAGTGGCACACTAAGTCTATACTTATGAAAAAGGCTGGATTTATTTCCAGCATATAAAAGGCCATGAAATTTTCCATCCACAGGGGACCAAGCTAACCATGGTTCGTTCGATCATCAACTCAAAACATTCCTGTAGGACAGTTTGGTTATTTCCTACAGAGGACACGTGGCCCTTGTCTCTAGATAAATCTCCAACATGAGTTTATGGAGTCAAATGGTTAACAAGGACTCAGGTATTCTGCCATAAAGAAATATTTCTTCACCAGTCCTATTTCCACAGGCCAAAAGAACATATAAAATGTCCCAGCAGAGTCATACATAACAGAATGCGCCACACTTCAAAGCAAGGATGCATTAACTTTACTTTCAATTTCTCCACTCCCATTTTATGTACTTACATATTTAGCCTAATAGTGAACATTTTCTCTTACTATTCTCCAGTCTCACTTCTTATTCTCACCGCCTGAGACTGAGCTGCACTCAAAAATGGACAAAATGGCCAATTTTTGGATGAGCAGAGAGGTGGTGAGTGTTTTGGTTTTTTAAGTAAGTCCATTTTCAAGTGCCTCAAAATGACCATCTCAAATCAGTAACAAGATTTATGGTAGCCTTGGTCTTCATCTTTTCATTTACTTGCCTTTCTTCCCCTTAAAGCAGCAAAATAAAAAGCTTTCAGGAATTTTCAAAGTGACCCATACTCATTGCTGCCAAATGGAAAATACATATTTCATTGTAATATCCCATAATCAGAATCCTTTTGCAAAAAAAATACTCTGTATGAAGCAGAAATTTTCCCTTAAAAGTAAAAAATAAGGTTCCTCCTTTTTTTCTTTTTTTAAGTGAAAACTGCTCCCTTACAGTCCATATATGTAATTTGTGTAATGCAATAATAAATGCTGCCTTCTCAGAGAGCTTTTCTGTGGTATCTGAAGATGCTTTTTCTCATTCATTACAATATGCTGTGGGTTTAGAATCAATGTAAATATAAGATAGCCAAACCCAACTCCCAGGGTTCTACCCCCAGTGGAACACGGGAGCTGGGACAGGGGACCAGGACGCCAAAGCTCTCGGCGGAGCGGCAGCACGGCACAGCTGTGGGGAGCAGCTTTCCCAACACCTGCCATTTGTGACAGGGACTGTTCACTAAGAGAGTCTAGAAATAAACAGTCTGACCTTTCCGGACATGTAGGCTTGGGATTAGAAACTAACAGGAATCACAGGATTGTTGGAAAAGACCTGTAAGATCAGAGTCCACCCATTAACGCAGCACATTCACCACTAACCCGTGTCCCCAGGTGCCACATCCACGTGTCTTTTGAACACTCCCAGGGATGGGGATTCAACCACTGCCCTGGGCAGCCTCTTCCAATGCCTCATTACCCTTTCTGTGGAGAAATTTTTCCTAATATCCAGTATAAACCTCCCCTGGTGCAACCTGAGGCCCTTTCCTCTTGTTCTATCGCTTGTTATTTGGGAGTAGGGACCGGCCCCCACCTGGCTGCAGCCTCCTGTCAGGCATTGTAGAGGGAAACTGTCATTTATCATGTGAAGACATTAAAACTTTAACACTGTACATGAAGACAAGGCAGGGATTCTCAGAGCAGCAAACAGTTCTCCAAGCCAGTAATTTCTAATTCTATAGGACACAGATCAATACTCTTCAGCTTTATGAACTGATTCACTCGAGTTATTGTTCCTGCTGCAAATTACTGCACAGCAGAGAGGTTTAAATCAAAGCCAGCGAACAAAGGAGAGATGATGTGCCAGTGGGGAGGTCCAGATGAGATGCAGGCTCTCCTGTGTGCCCTGCAACCCCCTGCCCAGCAGTGCTCAGCACCACAATGAAGCAATCAGCTCTCACCCCTCACTGCCAGTAACTGGAGCTGTCACTTAATCAGCACGTTTGCTCACCTTGCCTCTGAATGCAAGGACTGCACAAGAGAAATATATCAGGTAGTGAAGACGACAAAGGAAAGAAGAGACCACCTGAAATCTGAGAATTCCTTTAGAACACTAGCACTTGCCTGTATCACTGCCCTCACACACAGAGGAACGCGCAAAGCCTGGGTGGTTTGCACACAGCCCAAAGACAAAGTAGTAGCACAAGCTCCTGGGGAAAGTCGCTGAACAGAGAAAGAGAAGTGGCAAAATTAAACATTATCTTTGGTAATCCAAACTGAAGAGTGTTAAGATCTTCATTCAGCCTTACAATCACTTGAAGGTCTTTTTTGGTTTTCATTTCAATGGCAGCTTGCAAATCTCACTGAAGCATAATAAAAATTACAGTGTTTCATGAACATAAACTATTAAAAAAGCTACCACTTATTACTACAGTGAAAAAAGAAATGGAATGTCTAATGTATCCCATCTGTCTAAATGGTAATAAGCCCATGAAAAACTCATTGCAGGGTCAGAATCCAATATTTCCCTTTGGATCACTCAGTTCAAAGTTCATGTCAACTCTGGTTCCAACAGCAGAAACAGGGAAAATGAGCTGCAGCTCCCAAGATTTTATTATGCTGACCAGATATTTCTCAGGGTTTGAAGCCTTTTCAGTGTCCAATTCGATTTCACACACTCAGAATTCGGACTGGAATGTGTTTGCAGATAGCAGCCCTCATTTCTCAGAGCTATGTTAACCTGCTTGGAGAGTTGCTCTCAAGGCACACGGGCTTGACTCGGTCTGCAAGAGGAAAGTTGTGACAGTCAGGGCTTGCACTGACTTCAAATTTCAAAATACATAGCTTTTGTCTTTTACGTCTTCTTTATAAAGCTCCTTTAAACGTAAACGTACATTTAAACATTAGTCCCTAATGCTAGTTGGAAGTTTTTTTGAAATCAAAGTAGTAATTTTTAAGTTATGAAGATCTCATTGCCAAAGCTGAATGATCAGGGCATAGTGACTATATTCAGATGCTTCTCTTAACACACCTGACAAGAGATCCAACCAGCTCAATTTAAACAGAACAAAAAAAAAAGGGGAAGAAAGAAAACCAAGTAGACAATGCACAACATCTCACTTCTTTAAAAAAATTTTAAAAAAAACCCAAAGAACCCCTTCCTTCACTTATTTTCCTACACTACTTGACTATAAACTGATTTTGAAACTAGGCTACCACAGGCAGGTTTATAGACCCTGAAAGCAAACTGAGTATTATTTGTTTTCCTTTGCAACACTGGAGGATCAGCATCCAGAGCAGAGCTAAGCTTTGGCTCATGTTTCTTTGATCCTGGAAAACCAAGTTCTGCCAAAACATTCAAACAGCCCTGCAGGCTTAAGGCTAAAAAGCAAGTGAGGCTCATACATATTCAGCAGAGCTAAAGGGCTTGGGAGCCCAGAGCAGACCTTCACAGATGCTTTCATGGCCCACACCTCTTGTGATGCAACCACCCACACTGGACTTGTATGATAAGCACCTAGCATATCAATGTGTGATCAATTAATTAATGAGTATTTAATATGCAAAGGAACGGTCAGCTAATTCCCTCACTGAGATTAAGGGAATTTTTATCATTAGTGGCAGCTACAGGTACATCTGTGGTCCTGCAACTCAAACATAACATTTTAAGCCCATAGGCACAGACATCTACTAAAGCTGTTCACAGAAGGATGATTTATCTTTTCATACCCACTTCCCACTAATTTTGTTACTGACATACCAGTAATTACTGTTTCTAAATGCCTTCCCTATTTTCTTCAATTTTAATTATACTGTGTCAGCACCTAAAAATGTACAAACCATGCAAGACAAAGATGCATTTCCTACAGAGGCTCCAGAGCTTTCCAAAGAAGCAAAACAAGAGCAAGGCCCCCATAGGCAGAAGTCACCAGCTTTGCACAGGGAGTCCCAGGTAGGGATAAAAATAAACATCAAGTTTTGAAAGGCTGGAACAGAGAGTCACAGGGCAATAACTGCAGAAGATTTTTCCTGACTCTTATTCTTCAAATCTGCCACTCTCTTGAGACTCATTTCTTCCTAAGAAATGGACAAATAAAAGGCTTGGTTGTCACACCAAATAATACAAAAACAAGGCTCCCAAACACCTTTTAAAAGCTTTTTCTGTCCTGTCCCCTGCAGCTTTTGTACCACATCTGTATTACCTCCCAGGGCCCATTCCAATAACAAGTTACACCAGCATTTACAGAGGGAATAACTTTTCCTTGCAGACCACTTTCCCAAGTAGAAACACAAAATCACTTCAGCATGTATTCCCACATCCAGCTCCACCTTCAACAATCTTCTCCACTGCTAAATGAGCAGGTGAGATGTGCAGGTTCATGCTGGATGCAATGGTTTGTAGATCAATGCCAAACAATCTACTTGTGAGAAGTTCCTTATTAGGAGGACATGAAACAATTTCCAAGAAGGATTCTGGTGGATCAATAATGATTTGTCTTTAAAAGCGAGTGGAGTTCAGAGAGACAGAATCACGAGGAAGATGGAATGCTGTGATTCAACTTTCTCAGACATGGTTAAGTTCATAAAAAGCTTCTCAATGAGATTCTCACCTGCTTCCCACCCCCAGAAAACAGTCTGACAAGCCAGGCACTCTGACAGGGCCTTTTTGGGTGACCGTTTTCCCTCTGCCTGTTAAATAAGGTTGCCTTCCAATTCTCAGCTATGAAGAATTCATTCCTCTCCTTGTGTGAGAGGGAATTACCTAATTAATCACAGTTCAGCCTTACTCTCATAATAGCACCTACAATTAGGGCATGTGTCTATAATATCTCCTCAGCAAATTAACCCTTCTCCTTCTAACCGTCAAAGCCTCCATCCATCCAAGGGAAGAGTCTCTAAAGCTGTGAACAGGAAGAGCTGGAGGCTGGATCCCAAAGGGAACTGAAGCTCCACTGTGCAAGGCACAAAACCTGAGCAATGTTTCACCTCATTTCTAGGTCTCCAGCCCCCAAAAACAGCCAAAGCCCTGTTTTAGGGACACCAGACTCCCTATGGGCTCGAGTCAGGATATAACAAGAGACAAGACCCACCAGGAAAACACACAAGTACCTGTATCTGGAATTCTTTCTCAGATCTTAGAACCTTCCTAGGAGAAGGCACTTCTTTTTACAAGGATTTGTAGAACCTCCCCCACCTGAGGGAATGTTCCTGAGACTAACTTATCATATAAAAGGAGCAAGGCCTCACTATTGCCTTCAGCCTCTCCTACTGCAGCTCCCTCAGCTTTGTTTAGTGCCCCTGTGGAAGATAAATGAGGTAAACTGAAGAAAGGCTGGTACATCAAAGAGTGCATAGAACTCCTGCAACGATGTTTCCATGCCATCCACATGACAGAGGGTACAACCCAATGTACCTATATTTTACAACTAAAAAGCATAACTGGTTCCTCTACTGTCCTCCACTTTATATTTTTTCGTGACTCACCAAGGATCTTTTTCCACCCAAGAGATCTCTGATGGACATGAGTGTGTCACAAAGCAATGTTTTATAGGCAAAGTAAAACTTACTGGTGTGCCCACCCGTGACATTCAGTACTAACACTGTTCATTATTTATGTTGTAAAAGATTCCAGAGAAAAGAGGGTAAATATTTTGGTCTAATGCCATTTAACATCATTTTAAAATTCTGCTAGTATTGGTTGGCTGTGTTACTTACACACTAATTGAGGACACATCAATTACTTAGGAGGTTATACCAAAGATGTCTTAGTGGGAGATTTTTGTCATACATTGAAGATAAAAAAATATTTTTTTCAATCATCAGAATCACTTTATAAAATATAAAACCATCCCTACCTCATTAGGAGCGTACAATGACAACCTAAAACCCAACAGTCAGTTTCCCTCCTTAGATGTTACAGCAGACAAGGAAAATTTAAGTACTTCTCAAAATCTTGAGATAACTCAGGAAATATTTTAGACCAGCATCATTTTCAAAGGGTTTTAGCAGCTAAGATTTAAATACAGTATCAACTAAACCTTTCTCCAGCACACTTAAAAACATGCAGCACCCAGCTCCTGCTCTGACTTCACAAACATACCAAGAGTACAAGCTCTACAAATAAAGCTTTTGCTGGCTTAGAAAAAGTGCATTTTTCCTGCAAGGTTTCACCACTGACACGCATGGAAGTCAAAGGCTTTAGCTGGAGGGTTTTGCTCCACAACAAATCAAAGCAAGCAGGCCCCAGTTCTAATCTCCCTCAGCACACTGCAAATGCAACTCCATTAACATTCAACAGATCCAAGCTCAAAAAGGGAGAATTTTGTATAAGTATTAATTATGTAAATGAAATAAGTATATGCTTTTAAATATATCTAATGTATGGAAATGACCCAAAGTTATAACTTCATTTGAATTATTGTCTAATAATAGAGACCTGCAGTTGCAGCAGAGCACCATGCTGCAGGTACAGCCTGTGGGGTAACATCTTCATTTTGGTCAACATTTTCAATGAAGTGAAAAGAGAAAGAATATGGGAGAGGAACAAGAACATTTTTCTTTGCTGGTTTGGCATCAAACCTGAGATAAAGCGAGCTGAAATCTGTGCATTATTGACCAACACTTGCTGGAGTGGCTGTGATATAGGCAGATATAAATATCTCCAGGCATCATCTTGGAGAACATCACTGCTGCTTTTAAGTATCTGATTCATGCATTTGCCCTGTAACTTCAATCCCACCCATATGAATCTACTGGAGCTCTGATGGTGCTCTGGCAAAATCCTACTATGAAGAAGAAGAAAGAAAAAGAAAGGGAGTGGTAGAATGGGGAAGGAAAGGATTGAAAATTGCACATGCAAAAACCAGAGAAATAGGGGATTCAAATCCTAAACACCTTACACTGTTGAGAATGCAGCTAAAGGCACTGGAAATGGTTTTGTTATCCAATTACTCGTATTATTCAGTCTCTAACCAGACCTGGGCAGAACAAAATCTCTGATGAGAGAACATAACTGATCTCAAGAAATATGTGACTGAGGAAATAATTCATGTTTTTGCCTTAAACACCTTAATGGTCCTGAAATAATTCTAAAATTAAAAACAAAACAAATTACTTTTAGTGACTCGAATTAGAAACCCTTTCTAGAACTCATAAATAGATTAACCCACCACACTGCCATTAAAAAATTACAATGAAAACACCAAAAAAACCCCCAGTTTAAAAGTTTATCTTAAAATTGCTAATGGGATAACTACTTTTATTCATCTCCAGCTTTGAGGAATGGGTTAATTATAAAACAAAAATGCAAGCACAGCTAGAGAAACATCTGCTTGGGATGACTTCACTACTACCACCCTGTGATGGCTTTATCAGGCTATGCCACAAGTGTCACGTTATTGGCATTTCTTCATGGCAACCACACTGTTCAGCAGGATTCCACGAACACCTCCTTGCTGTGCTGACAAACTCTCTGCTACCAGGATGCAACACTTGGTGGGTGGAAACCAAAATTTTTTCCTTCACACTCTTCTGGTGATAAAGGCCAAAATGAAATTTTTGAAGATTACCCTTCTGTTCTTCAGCACCATCATTCCTGAACTGCATGGTCCCATTGCTGCCAGAATCTTTTCTCTCCCAAGTTCGACAGCAGCTTTCTTTCCCTGAGCAACATCCATCTAACCACAAGAACTGTCACGCAGCTCAGAGGCCCAGGGAAGTTTGATCAGCCAAAACCTTTTGACAGCAGGAAGAAATACCTCACTTGTTGGATGCTGTGCTGAACATCACAAGGCCTTGGATGATCTTCTCTATCAAAAACACGATCTGTGGGAGAACAGCTTCTCATCCATGAATAAGAAGGTAACTCATTGCTGTAACCTATTTCATATTTTTCAAATGGTGCCTCCCACGGAAAAAACGGCAGTGCTGTTTCTCAAACATTGATGTTTCCTCTCTTCCAAAAATCAGGCAAAATGCAGCCAAGAAAAAAAAAACACCTCTCCATACTCAGGGGGAGAAAAAAAAAATGCCCAGTGCCCTAAAGCATCTCTGAATTCTTGTTGATTATAAATGTCACAAGTATATCTTGGCTGTTACAGAACTGCTAAGAAAATGAAATGGCAATGCTGTGGGATTACTCACATGGAACAACCAATCCCCTACTCTTTGAAGGAAAATATTAAACTTAGTTCTAAGCTAAATAAAAATGAAACTGTTTTGAGGAACCAGTGCATTGATATAACAGCAGGAGTGAGGAGCCACTGTTAGTGGTATTTTCGTGAATTTCACTCTTTGGTCCACATTTGCTTATGTATCAGTTAGGGTCATAAAATAGGTGACTTCTGTCATTCACATGGACCATCATGACAACATCTGGGAGAAGGAATGCCAGGCAATAAATGGCTTTGGCAAAGAAATCTTCAGAGCAGCACAGTCACAGCAAAGGAGTAGGGGCAAGTGAACTTGCAGCCTTTTCAGTGCCTGGGAAAAGCATCTGCTTTGTCTCTGACAGGAATTGCTAAATCACTGCATCCTCCACACAAAATAAAGCCGGTGTTCCCTGTCTTCTCCAGGCCATGGGATTTAAGGTTCACCTGAGCTAAATTATTTCAGGCAGCACTGATTCCAAGTGGCCCCAGCCCCGGCCCCTCTCCAGCTGTGTGACAGTTTGGATAATTGACTTCCAAAGTAGAGTGAAGCAGCGCAGTAACGTCAGCCAGATCTCTCAGTAGCCAGAAAATCAGCTACTAAACTGCTGTCAACACACAGCAAGAACCATCTCAGCTGTGCACAGGCACCAGGCAATTGGGCTGTCCAAGAATTGTTCAGTTTGAATTTTGCCATGACGACAACTCCTGTGTGGAACAACAAATGACAGACAGGCCCTTCTGACACCACTCAGTTTTTAGTGTCAATGAGGCAAGTTTAAAAGTTGGGCTGTGCTTTTCACACACACAACCCACCCTCCTTCCAAAAGAGCTGCAAGTATCTGCAGAAACGAGAGCCAAGACTGGTGCTGCAGAGGAGGTGGTGGAACATGAGCCAGAGACCTGGGACAACCTGGAGAAGTACCCAGGGGTTGCCTTCAATTTACGCACATGGCTGTAAATGTTTGGTGATGGCACAGAAAGAGTGGTATAGGACAGCACAAAAGCACCTGGAAACAAAATGGGGGGTTTTTTTTGCTTTCATCCTTAAGGTCTGACAGAAGGATCCTTTGGAAGAATACAGCTGCATCCACCCTCCTCAGCAAAAACAACAAATTCCAGTTTGAACTGCTGCTGAAGGTTATTTTGCCATAAAAAGCAGGGGGCTTGCTTTGGTTTTGGATTTAAGTCAATATGGTCTGCAAATAGTACAGCAGAAAAGTTAAATAACTCTAAAGAAAAAGGAAAGCTTTATTATACTATTTTAAAAAGCCAATAGCATTTAATGCTCTCATTTCATCTCAAGGCTCCTTGAGATCTATGTAAAAACACAGGGCATAAAGGTTGAGGGTGTATCAGATACACCTTGAAGTATTATTAAACTCAAAAGAGCTGGCTCAACAAAGACATTTTCTAAATGAGTACAACCATTCCACTGATGTAGGGTATCAGAACATACAGAAGGTGTTACATGCTTCAAAGGAAAAAGGCCTTGATGTTTCCTCTTATTATAATAATAATTGCTTTTCTTATAAGACATTTGTAAGCTACAGATATTTGAGAAATTTCATACATACCTGCTAAGTACAGAGGTGCTCTACACCACAGAGGTAAAAGCAGTTCTAAGAGAGAGGTTCTAGAGAAAATACCTGTTTTATGAGAGCTCTTCAAAGATTTATCCTCTCTGCTCTTTTTTCCTGGGTTAAAACCTCCATGTTACATCTGCAGTACAGGTGCATAACACTTGAATTTTAAAGGTGGAAATGAAAACTGATTTGGAATTGCTTTTAAAACTGTTCTCAAACTGACTTAACTGAAGTCACCAAGACTTTTAAACAAGAAAAAGAACGTAAGCAGAAGCAACAAAAGCTGATTCACCACGAAGGGTATTTCCAAACCAAGCATTCATGAAGTATGTTCAAGACACTCACATTAATTTTTTTTTCCTTCAGACTCTACTCTTTTTCAAAATGTATAACTAAGTCTAATATTCAAGCATTTCTATGATTACTTTGAAGAAACTGGTAAACACCAATTTGCCAAAATAAAATTGAAAAAAAATTTCTAGTACCATATTGAAAGAAACAGTAACACACAGGATTATAACTGCTGGAACATGTAATAATAAAGAAAAGTAACAGGCTGACAACACTACAGAATTTAGAAAAGGCAGTCAAAGCCTATATATTCAACTCTCCTTACCTCTACACACCTTGCTCTGCTTTGCAACTTCTGTTGAAATCAGCAATAACTACACTCAAGTTATGAAGTTCAACAATGAAGGTTCATTATCTGTGTTCTACAGTCAGGCCCATGTACTTGCTACCTGCACTGACATGTTCCTGTGCCTCTTTCCATACGTAAAAACCTGAAAGAAACAATGTTGTTTCTGTGCAATACTTTCACGTAAATGAAACTCTACAGCCGGTAAAAATATTACTTCAAGTGCTAAAAATATTTTGGAACTCCTAATGTCTAAAATACTGACATGTCTAGAAACTTAGAGGTGTTCACAAAACATCTTTAAAGTTTTCCTAAAACCTCTCAGCTTCTTGCTTTACTCAAAGCAGGTCACATTCACCCTTGTCCATCTCTTTATCAAAATAAAAAAAAGTCCAAACAAAAGCCATTAAATAAGCACCTTCCAGCTGGGACTTTTCCAGTGACAACATCAAATATTCAGAGCAGCAAGGCTCACTCTTGTACGTGGAGCCTGGTGCAAAATCAAGTTAAAACAGCAGAAGGTGCTGGACACCCTGAGCAGGTGAGTGTTTGGAAAGTTTACCAAAAAACTCCAGAAACACGTCATTCCAGGATAAAAGGGTGTCTTTGCACAAATACCAATGGCTTTGGTTTCTCTGAACCGAATTTCTACAGGGCAAAATGTCATTTGCAAAGGACGTAACTCTAGTCCATATGAGTACGGCTTTAGAACCTTTTCCTGGAGTTAAACCACTTGCAAAATAATTAATTCAGAAGAACTGGGATTAATGCTACTTTTAAGCACTTCAGTCACACAGTCTGCAAGTATTAAGGTGAAATTATTGTGATGCAGGGCCAAGAATGGAGTTATCACCTGCCCACTGCCTCATATCTGCATCACTCCAAGTGGCCTCAGAGGTCACTCCTGCCCCAGACATCCTTCCACCCAAAGAAAACCTGTGCATGTGACTGAATAACATGGTATTTTAACTTTTTTCTCTGCTTATAACTCAGTCAGCTCTGAGAGCACAAGTGTTGTCATTCCCTGCCTCATTTATTGACAGGATTTGCAATAGAAGGAACAAAAAATTCATTTAGCAAGAAATTCTGAACAACAGAAGGCAGATATTGCAAAACTTCCCACAGGAGAGGAAGACAAAATAGTTTTTTGAAAAATATGACAACCAAGGCTTGATTTCTAAGAGTCAGCAGTGGCTCCTGGACACACCTGGCTTTCCACAAGGACTGAGCGTGGCAGGGGGGAAGCAGAGGAGGCTTTGGGAGGTCCTGTTGGGAAACAGGGAGCCCTGTCCTGACACCTCCAAACAAACCTCCCGGGGCTGGGGATCACAGCAATGTCATGGAGGCTCTGTCTGACACTGCCAAGCCCAGGCTGAGCTAGCAGGAAACAAGCAGTTTCCAACGGTCTGTTTTATTAGAATTTCAAAAGGATACACTTCCATAAACACTTGGGGATTACAATGAATTTGAATTTTCAGCCAAAAATGTTTTGTCACAATTCTCCACCATTCCTGCCACCAAATTAAAAACCATAAAAACCATAAAAAGAATGAATTTGTTGTGCAATTCTGTGTGGCCAGCTAGATTCTTGTTCTTCAGCTATTGCAGAATTCTTACATGACCTGCAGCCAACAAAATTTTTCACCGATGCTCACTGATCATGTGCTGTGCATTTTGTGAATCCAACCTGAACCTGCCAGATGAACCTCACAGCTACAGCTGCAAGGTGGGTGCTGGAGTCCAGAACAGAAAAAGTTCTGTTAATACAGAAAAACTTCTAAAGGGGCTGAGAGCATGGCAAGTCAACGCTCTTGACAAGGTGACACTGTTCTGAATTCTGAGTCATAAAAACATTAGATTCTTTTTCTTAGCTACCTCATGATTAAAAGATTAAGAGAAACGTACCGTCACTGACCTACTGACACCTCAGCACAGAAGCCCTGGTTCCCTTGCTTTGATGTTGCACAACACCCACACAACAGAGCCACGTCAAAATACGTGATTTCTAAAGTAGAAATTACAACCTCAGATTCCACCCCCCAGACCCTGCTAGAGAAAGTGTTACTGCAACTTCCAATAATTATGCCTAGCTGCTAAAAGAACTTAAGTAATTTCAGAAACAAATTAATTACTTTCATTAACAGCATTGATTACACTTTTGCAGGAAGAATCGGTGCAGGTATTGCTGTCACCGGTGCAGCCATGGAAATAGCTCAGCTATACACTCACTCTCCAAAGACTGATCATTTGCCAAGCTCAGGATAGCAGAGTGTTTCCACGTTGTGCATTTTATATAAATCAAGCCTCCCAGAATGACCTCCAAACAGAGAATAAACATGTTCTCACTCACGTTCTCCTCTAATGTACCACCCAACCAGGAGCACCAGGAAATGTGGTGAGTAATTATTTGAACAAAAACTTAATCCACCCTATTCCAAACTATTTACTTCAATCTCTAACAGCTTTTCCATTAGGGAAGGGATGTCAAGTGGAATATAAACCATTATGACACATAACAGTTCGGTGGAGAAAAGCTTTTAAAAGATTAGTCTTGATTCTGGCAAGCAGGAAGTATCACTGTAATTAGTTATTCTTGGTGCAATTGGTGTCACTGAGACCCCACCTGGAGCACTGTGTCCAGCTCTGAGGCTCCCAGCTCCAGGGCATGGAGCCTTTGGAGTGGGCCCATGGAAGGTCCACAAAGATGCTCAGGGAGCTGGAGCCCCTCTGCTCTGGAGCCAGGCTGGGAGCGCTGGGGGTGCTCACCTGGAGAAGGGAAGGCTCAGGGAGAGCTCAGAGCCCCTTCCAGAGCCTAAAGGGGCTCCAGGAGAGCTGGAGAGGGACTTGGGACAAGGGATGGCGGGACAGGACACAGGGAATGGCTTCCCACTGCCAGAGGGCAGGGTTGGATGGGATATTGGGAAGGAATTCCCTGTGAGGGTGGGGAGGCCCTGGCACAGGGTGCCCAGAGAAGCTGTGGCTGCCCCTGGATCCCTGGAAGTGTCCAAGGCCAGGCTGGACAGGGCTTGGAGCACCCTGGGATAGTGGAAGTGTCCCTGCCCAGGGCAGGGGGTGGGACTGGATGAACTGTAAGTTCCCTTTCAATCCAAATTGTTCTCGAATTTCTAACCTCAGCTGGAAGCTACTGCTGGTACACCAAACTGTATTTCAAAACAAAGATCCTTACTCTCTTTGTAGGGATTAAATGGATCTCCCACTTGAAGCAAATATGATTTATTAAAGTATTTAATAGTTAGAGTAGCATTTATAGTTTCACCTTATACATGATATTAACATTTCAATAAGACAACTCGGAGAAACAATAAAACAGAAATACAACTGCATTTACCTATTTGTACTAACAAAGAAAACTGATGTATGTCATCCCTAAAACTCGATAGGTAATTTATTTGTGTATTTCTGATTTAAAGGTTATAATAATGTCTCCTTTCAGGAAAATCTTCCCATATAGAAAATGGAATTTTACAGAAGTTTTCAGACAGTCTGATTTCCCTCTAAATTCCATACAATTATGATGGTAGAAACTTGCATGTAACAGTAATAATCTGAAATGCATCAGTGGGATATCTGGGACCTCTAGGATCCAAGTCTGACTGGGGATACTGAAACCAGTATTTGATTCCTCCCTTGAAACAAGACAGGGCATTTTGATGTAAGTGAAGTTCTTTTGGAATGGCCACGGCTAAAAGACCACAGGATTATGCTAAGGAGTTCAGTATCCTGCTACAACACCTGCTCAAGATTCTACTCACAAAGCAGAAGCTCCTCCCTGATACTCCACACCAATTTTGTAAAGGGGTTCCTATCCTTAAAAGACTTCTCAACTTTTCCTTCTTTCCAAACTAAGGTGGCTCAAAATACCAAGGAAAACAGATTTTTTAAAATGGAAATTTTCCTCAGAAAAGTGTGATTACTGAAACTCTGAGAAATCAATTTTTCATGGGCGGAAACCCACATTTTCTGTAACAAAACATCCTTTAGAGAATGTTTTGACATTTGAGCAACAGCTGCAAGCAGTGAAGGATGTGAGGGTTTCTTTTTGCACTGCAGTATCTGGGGGGAACACTGGGTCATGTTGGGAACTGGATTTTACACAGATTCTATTGTAAGTGCTCATTCCCCAACAATCTGGGCTCCCCGCTTCCTTCCTGGCCCAAAGCCAGCATTGCCATAAGGAAGAAATGAAGAAGGGTGGTGGTACTCAAACAATTAGGAGGTTTTTCTGTGAAAAGAGTAACAATAGAACTATTTTTACTTTTATTCGCTTAATAAAACTTTGGTAATTAACAGAAATAAATAATCAAACACAACTACCTTAAATAACATTTTAGATGAGTTAGGAGCAGCCACTCTTCCTTTGCTCACTTCATCCCAATTGGAAAAGTACAGATTCTGTCTCAGGAAATGAATACTGCTTGGAATATTTTCTTCCACCAACTCAAAATTTTAAATAATTAATCATCTTATTGAACTTTTTTTTTAATTTGATGAAAAAGAAAACAAGATTATGGGCTGAAACACAGTAGAAACAGACCAGCTGCATTCACAGTCATATTGCGTTGCTCATGTTGCCGTTTATCCCCTCACTGCTGCAGCATTCCTGGCCCATAAGCCCCTGGCACATGGAATGACTCTCCCCTGCTCCACAGGATCCACCCATTTCTCAAGTGACTGCATGACTCATTTTCTCTTTGTAGACAGGAGTGATTCCCCTACTGCTCAGAGCTATTGAGACAACATGTCATAATATTATGGTAGTCCCATCATAAATACCAGTGTAAGTACCACAGAATACAAGAGTGATAACACTCACTTTCTCTCTAATATCTCCCAAAAGCATCCAGCTCACTGTTGGAGAATTCCCTAAGGAATTAGTTTCAGTTTTCTGCAGAACTCTACTGTAGGAAATTAGCTCTAAATTACTGAGATACATAGTCCAGCTTCCTGGGAAAAAAAGTAAGGCTTTAGCTGGAGACGTAATCACATCCATCGTGGCTCAGGCCTAACTCCAATGAAATCCAGGTCTTCTACTAAGTCAGAGCCCAGCTACAATTCTTTTGTTTTAAAAGCAATAATTAGACCCCCCAAAAATGTATTCTACTCATTTTTACATTGACAGAATTCATAACCATGTGAGTGCCTCCTCCCAGCAGGTCTGCCTGAAGCCATTGCTTTTTGTATGGGTTTTAAAACATAAGTGTCCTCTTCATCTCTCCAGACCTACTGAAAATCCATTATTTTGGAAGCTTTTGAGTTTGTCTAGAAGCTTGCTTTTATGAGAAAAGTTGGTCACAGAGAGGTCTTTTGCCTAAATGAAGCAGTCATTGGAACGAGCTTAGCTGCACACCAATTTTGTGTACGTGGACCGTTGGCACGAACTGCCCCAAATACTTCTAGGATCCAGTGGTGCTGAAAATGGTTGTGTCACTTCATACATTTTTCACATTTCAGGTTGATTCTTAAGCTACTTCAAAAACTATAGTTTCACATTATGTAATAGCCTCTTTTTGAGACTTTTAGGGTTTATACCGACAATACAGAAAAAGAAAAAAGCTCATTTTTCGGATCATCTTTTTCATGCCTTTGGCTTCACACACTTTAAATGCTCAAAGTACAGCGTGGAAGAAAGCTTACAGAATGTGCAGCCTTGCCATGGTCAGGAATGTACAGGATTAAGACAAGCAGTGCTAAATCATGCTTGCCAATACGTTTCCAGGGGATACAGCTCTGAACAAACTTGACTCAACCTTCAGCAGTTCTGTTGTAAAATGAGGTACTCCAAAGACAAAGGACAGGCTCGAAAAGCAGCTGAGACAGTTCACCTCTAAAAACAGCAACTCAGCATTCATTAGTGACCTTCTTAAATTTGTCTTATAAATCCTTTTGCCTCTAGATGCCAAAAATCTTTGAATTCAAACACCTAAGGGTACCTGCTGTCAAGGAAGAAATACCAACAGCTTTATGAAGTGCAGTGTTAAAAGAGAATTCTCTAAATATCTTCTAAAGCTTCAGAGCAGCGAGTAAACAACCTTATTTTACTGCTTGAAAATCCAAGGTACAATCCCTGAATTTGAATATATTATAGTCACTGACTCCGTAAGAAGATTATAAACAATTAGAATCCTTAAAATCTATTTCAACTCACTAGTATTTGTTTAGCTCGAGACAGAAAGGCAGCAGTACACCACATGCAAAGCATGATCTGCAGGGAGAGAAAGTATCTTTTGTAAGAAGAAATCCTTTGGAATATAGGGTACAAGTATTTTTTCTTTTCAGCTACTGATGAGACAAGCAATTATAATATCAGTGGGGCTTTTTTCCTCCTCAAAGGGGAAAGCAATCAATGCTTCTCCAACCAGATCAAAGCCAAGTTCACGTACATCCAATGTTAGGGTTCAACTTCCCCAGTAAGAGAGGGGGAGGAAAATATAATTTCTGAAAATAGAACTGAAGAGGTCAATTTGACACCGTATTTCTGGGAACTACACTCAGAGCACTCATAGCTCAGCACATCCACTAAAAATGGTTAATAAAAGTTCTAAAGTGCTAGCAGATGAATATTAAACCATCCAGTCCTGTTTTTATCCAGCAGTATTAGCACTAAATACACAAAATATATATTGCACACAATAAACAGCAGTTTCTAATGTTCCTGCATTTCAAAAGAACAGGGGAGAAATTGTTTTGGATAATAAGTTAAGCCTTCACAGTTAAATCTAAGATTTGTGGGAGAAGCATTAGCTACTGTATAAAACTGGAGAAGGCTAAAAACAAAAACCAGCATATGCCAATTAATCTTGCAGCATGACGACACAGTGCTAAAATCAGACTACTAAGATACAAGTGTAGGCAGAGAAATAATTTGTCTTCTGTTCAGAGGCTTTTTTTCCTTGGGGGAGGGAACAAGGAGAAAGAGATGCAAGAGCCCAAATAGAAATAAGAAAAAATCTTCCCATGCCCTTTTTCATCCAAGGTTGGAAGTATCCCACAATCTTAAAAATAAGTAGAATCTGCTAGTATGGGCTAAATTTAGTTGCATATGTTTTTCACAACATATGCAAGTACCACGTCCCCCCTCCCTCCTGAGGGCACACACTGCGCTAAGCCATCCTGCACTCATTAGTCCATGTTCTCTGCAAAACTTCGGAGGGATATTCCATCACACGGAGGGAGAATCCTTCAGTGAGCAAGTCTTGGAACAACATTCTCAAAACAGGAAAGCAAAACTCTCTCCTCGCTGTCCCCTCCCCGTAACATTCCCACTGTGCTGAGATTCAGTATCAGACAGAAGGTGCCTGTGATCACAGCCACGGCTGAGACAAAGCACAGGCACACAGCAGACCCCTGTCCCTGGGGGATGATTTCTGCTGCAATTCCACTTCTCATTTGGAACGACCACTTTCCTATTCCATCACTGAATAGACAGAATTATTATTTACTGAGATTTGCTTTCTTTCTTCCAAGGATACCAACAATATAATGATCCATTCCTCCTTACACCCTCTTTTCCAGAATGTTGTTAATCACCTTTTTTTTTTAAACACGAAACTTGAATTCTATCTGTAAAATATTTCAACCGTATTAATTAACATTACTAGAATCTAACGAACACTGTCCTCTCTGACTTCTATCCATCCTTACCTCTTTGAAAGATGGGTGATTTGTTGTTCTTGTCCCCTGTGTTAATGAAACAAAGCAAAGTTTCACCTTCTGGAAACCCCTCAGTGCCTGTGTCTCAACACAGCTACGAGTGTCTCACCGTTTCAGTGCAGCAAGTATTACCTTCCCGTGGAAATGCTGACACCACTAAAGGCAGCCAAGTACAATTCCTCCAAAAAAAACCCCTTCAATGGACAGCAGGGGTTGAACTTGGTAATATCATCGTAAGAAATCAATTTCAACCAAAAGTGACTCTAAGAACTACTCAAGAAAGCAGTAATTTCAGATTGATAGTCCCACCAACAACACTGAAAAAACAGCCTTATTATCTTTACACAATCGTGTTTTTGCAAGATCATAATGAACAAAGAAACAAATCAGAAGTAGCAGCAACTATTCCTAACATTGTGAAGTCCCACTGGCTAGATCTGAGGAACTCTATAGTAAATTCAGAATAGAAAGTACATTTAATTAAGAATAATTTTAAGTAATACTCAACATAATGCTCATCAGTGGCATCATGCATTAAAAGAGCATTTGAGAAGATGAGACCATAATCCCTACTGGAACTTCAAAACGTTACTTATAACAAAAAGATCCCTGCTCTAAAGGGAAGAAAAACATGTAAGCAGTAAGAACTGAAACCACAGGCAGCAGTGAAAGCCCTTCCAGATTTCCTATCCTGCTGTCAGAGCAGAAGCCCAAAGAGGAAGGGAACACCTCCTGATCCAATACTTCTGCCCCAGACCCGCAAATCTGTGTTCAGAAAAGAACATCACTATTCTCCTATATGAAAGGACAATATTTAACGCTGTATAGCAGAGGTGAAACTGCTTTCCTGTTATTACCCAAGCTAGAGGAATGCATTTGTTTGTAAGCTCAGTGCAAACAGTAAAATAATGCTGCTGTGCCTCATACACAGGTGCAATACTCATATCACAGCTGTTCACATCAAGGTTGGCAGAAACCTCTGCACCTCCCTTTAGGTCAACCTGCGGTGGTTCCTCCTTGGATCCTTGACCTCAACTCACAGGCCAAGAGACCAGAAAAAGTAAAAGGAACTATGAGGGCACATTTACGTTTCCAGACTCAAATCAATCTCTCAGCCTGTTAGGCAAAGCCAACACAAGCTCACATTTATACACAAACCTTTCCCCCTCCCAAGGAGCCTTTCCCCTTCCCATTCTCTTTCACATGCTCACTAGAAGTACAAAAACTTTATTAATGACTTCTGAACGTTCCCAGTCACACCAGGTCTCTCTTACTTCACATAAATGCCCTGTAGAATTCCAGAATTATTTTAGTTGGGACAGACTGTTTCCATCTCCCTTCCCTGAGTCCTGAAGCACCGAGATGAGGAACGACATTCATGTGCAAAATGGACCAGGGAGAGTGGGGAGAAGTCTCCCAGAGACACAAACCCTCCTGAGTTACCTACAAGTGAACAACAGGCACGTTCCTACCAGTACTGCCAATTCAACCTTGCACACCTGAGCCAACAGCACCCTCAAACCATAATTGTAAAGTAAAAGTACTTTTTCACCCGAAATCCAACAAATAAGACTACTAGATTTTTGTCCTTTATGTTCTAGTAAGGACAAAAAATGCCCGAGTAGGAAATTACAAGGAACCAATAAAAATATTGTGCAAGTCTTGAGGAAATATCAGCTGTAATGCACACTAAGCTATTACTTTTTTAATTCAGATAACTGCAAAAATCTTCATTTTTAATGCAACATGTTACTGTCCTAAACACAATGTGTGTAACCTGAAAGTCGAGATGAATTTTTACTTAATATAACCAACAAATATATTGCAAAATCACTGAAGAAACAACTATTAAAATAGCTCTATTAGGAAATTTCCTTTCAACTTTACATTTTACTTATAGGTAAAATTTTATCCACAGATAAAAAGCCACTTTTATATATTTTTATAGTTTTTGGTGTCTGGTTCAAAAATATTTATAGGTCTCAGACACGGGAACAGTGGAAGTATCGGCAAGTTTTTGAGGCCAATATTGACTTCTTTGCAAGAGTGCTTTTGGGAATAAAGAGAGAGACATAAAATACATAAATAGAGTTTAAGAAGAGCTATAAACATTTTGCTACAAATAAAGGAAAGTTAATGTATGTGTACACACACACAGAGATATATATACACACACACACACACACACAATGTTTAGATTATATGCACCACAAACACAGCACAAACCTCCAGGAAAGCTTCAGGAAAGAAAGTAAAACTTTGTCTCAGAACATTCCCAAAAAAACCTTTCCTTAGCCTTCTATTCCAGCTGGGAAAGTCACTCAGAAGTTAGTCCTGGGCTGAAGAACAGAAAGCTCTAAATGTGAACATAACCATTGCAACTGCTTTCAGAGAACTGCAAGGGAGAACAGTAAAGTCTTTCAATATTCCAAAAAAGATCAGAAAATTTTGAAAAGAAATACCCAGAATAGCTGCTTCCATTATTATTTGTTTTAATCCAAAGAGGGAGTTTTTAAAATTATGTGATTTGTAGACTAATTAGGACAAGTTCAAATGGCAAATATTACAGGACTAAATATGCTACAGAATATTAATTTTGAATCATGCTGACCACAGACATCCAGCCCTGGTTTTTTTCAATACATACTGTTTCTAATAAATATTATAGTTAAGAAATAGTAACATTTTTAACTGAGAGTAAATACAACCCACACACACATTTGAGAAAGATTTTGACAGGATAGATAATTTTTACCATTCTTAAAGTGACATTGCATTGAGGTGAAAACCAAAGGAACCATAAAATCCAAATCCCCTTTAGCTGAGCAGCAGATTACTGATCTTTTTTCACAGAGAGAAATGAAAGGTCACGTAAAGCAGACACGCTGTCCAAGTCTGACTTGCTTCAGAAGTACCTTATAAAAGCTCCCCTCTCTTCCCTCAGAAGAATGTAGATGAAAAAGACCAATGGGTTTTTATTTATGTACAATTATAATTATAGATAATCACTTAAAAACAGCTATAAATTTGCTTGCTGGATTATCTAGGACTGTTTATTAATTATTATTTTTATTTCCCTCCCCTTCAGCATTCTCGGCAATTCATTCCTGACACCTTCTTTAGGAGGAATGTGACCCTGACAGGAACGTGCTAACCTCCATGGTGAACCTATCACAAAACCTAATTTAGCCTAAAAGATCCCACACACAACCTTTATTATCACTGGGGAAGATGCATTCTGCCAGAACACATGGACACATGGAAACATTTCTGCCTCACAGGAGTGATATACATCAAATACATGGAAGGGATTTATTCCTTTCTGATACATGTTGACATTATATACATTTAAATAGCTATGAGATTACTGGCAATTCCTATTTGTGTCCACGTCAAACCCAGAACGCTGAGTTTATTTTTAATTGTTTTTTCATTTGGTTCATTGGTTGGGTTTTTTTTTTTTACCTCCACCCTTGACAGACACTGAACGCTGAATGCTTCCCTGAGCTCCCTCCTTTGGAAAGCAATGAAAATTCCAAATGGAAAAAAAAAAGCAAACCCTATAAATATAAAACATTTAAGGATTGCTGCCTCAGAGAATTCCAAAGGACAAGAGGAACACACATTTTTCATATATATTTTTAACTACTGAAAAGGGAAAGTAGCACGTTTTATTTATGTAGGTTGAACTCTCAACTCTTAGCATTGAACCATCTAAAAAACACAAACAGAGCTGAAATGGAGTCCTCCCCGTTTCAAACACCAGTCTTCTCACTCCTTAATATTCTCCATGGGTTAAGGTCAAGCAAAGCACTTGAGAAACCACTCTCTGCAGGATTTGTACAAGAATCTTCTGTGAACTATTTCAGGTATTACAAAAGCACCAGGAGCAAAAGGCCACCAGGCAGCTCTCACGCTGCTGTTCCTTCTCAGGAATGCAAAGATATTGAGAGAATTACAATAAATCTGTCGCACCTGTCCATCCTCTTAACATCGAGGGTACATTTCCAAAGAGCTGCTATGTTTTCTTCACCTTTCTGCCTTTAATATAAAATTTGCTCAGCACAAAATAAGAATTTGCTATTTGTTAACATTTTGCCAACCGTTGCCTTTGTCACCGCTCCAAACTGAAATCCCCAGGAACACCTCAAAATACTGGTGACTTGTTTGCTATCTCCTTCTTCCTCTGCCTCTTTTTTCCATAAGATCTTTTGCTTTAGATGCAGCACGGGAGCAGGATTATGCTTAATTTAACAAGATCTCTAGAAACAGATTTTTCACTTTGTCCTAAAGCACAACATGCAAAGGCAAAAGGCCAAGTCACAGTCACATGAGAGATTTTAAATGTGAAAGTAGTAAATATAAGGGTAACTTGAAATAAATAGTTTACTTTGGGTCGTTAAGCTGTCTAATTAATTTTTGTTTGACATTATTAGTATATAGCAGCAAGCAGCAATTTAAGCAGCTGCTTAAACACAGATCACACAAATATATGAGTGTAGGCTAATGGAAAGAATGGCATATTTATTTAGATTAAACATTCCTGAATGATTTAAATAAAAAAAATCCTCAGATCACAAGAACTGTGTGGCTTTCTGAAATATGCTGCAGAAAAGCCTTGCTTTGCTGGTTTGTATGAGGGAGAGCAGCAAATGAAACATGGTGAGTCCAACCAAGATTGTGAACTTGTTATAAGCTGTTAACAGACCTCATTTGAAAAAACTTACTTTAAAAATAATTCCTCAGCTTGCTCTTTTTTTAAGTACATAACCTCTTTTATTACTCAGACTAATTTTCATAACCAAAAGGCACTGGAGTTTGCTTTGATGCTGTGTAATGCTGCTTCTTTCTGTTAAGTGGTACATAATTATATTCCTCCCCTTCCCCCAACAGAGATCACAAATTCATCATCTGCTGACAGCTTCAAATAATTAAACTTCAAAATATGCAGGTGAGGCATAGAGGTTAAAAGCCATGTGAAGTTGTTTAGCTTTTCGATGACAGAAGGAGTCTGAGTGTTATTTAGTGCTTAAATCCCAAGCTCTGAAGATCTGAGGAAAGCGTCAGAGCCACCTTTGGTCATTCCAATATGAGGAAACAATCCATTTAAATCTGAGGCAATATCAGCACTCAAGCCTCTGACCTTTCACTGCAGCAGCAGAGACTCAGCAGTGTGAACAGGCTCAAAGAAACTTCACGTGGATGTGCTGTCTCATTATGTTGGCTCGCTTTGAACTTGGAAAATAAAGCAATAAAACTCTTGGATGCAACAGCACTTCACAAAGCTGCAAAGAACATTCTAGATACCAATGGGTAAAATTCAGGCTATGCCTGAGGTTTTCCCACTGTGCCCATGCAGAGAAGGAACGCGATGCCCATGTTTGTGGAGAGCAGTCCCTGCACACTGGGGAACAGAAGGCTGCCCTTCCTCAGGGAATATTCCCTTCCCTTTGCCTTAAATCCCTCCTCTGAGGTGGTGGCTGCTAAAGGGGCCATGCAGGAAGTGTGAGGTGAGGTTTGCTCCCGTGGAAAAGCCAACAGGCTGGACGGAACCCGAGTCCTTTCCCAGTTTGGGCAGGATTAGAGCAGCCTTGGAGCTGGCTGATGCTGTGCCCCAGTCCCAGTGCCAATCCCGAACAGCCTGCACTGAGCTCCAAGCGCTCCAAGTCCAACTCTCTACTCTCCCCCCGCCACCCCATTTAAATCTTCACTCCAAACTTAACTGACAATGACTTTTCGTGCTCTGCTTCTTGGAGCACAGGGAACAACTGATCACCATCCTCTCTTCAGAATCCTTTATTTAAAGGATCATGTTGCCAGCTGAGAGTTTTCTCTTCCAATTCTCTCAAGGGTTTTTTCCCCACAGAGCACCTTCCCCAAACATTTTATTCTTCCCTTACCCACTCTACTCACCACAATTTCTCTTTCACTTCACCTTCTCTTTGACATTTTTTGAAAGGCCCAAAATTAGGAGCTAAGTGGACCTTCACAAGCTCTGAGGGTGACCTCAGAGCTGGTGCATATTACAAAGGTAACTCCAAACATCCCTGATTTAAAATTCCGTAAGACACAAAGTTGTCATGTTCAGTCTGCTATAATCCTACACCCTACTCTAACACAAATTCCTTCTCACTTACTAAACGATTTTTTATTTTAGGTTTTTACTTGTAATAGTAATTTATACATTTCTTTTTTTATTTGTTCTTCAATTATTTTGATTAATTCCACCTCTTTGTAAACATCAATTTTATTTCCAGTACTGCCCTGCAAAATGCTTGCATCCCCATCTATCCTGGAAGCACCAAGAGTTGTACATGTTTTTCAATTCCAGGGGCAACCTGGTAATAAAAAATTACACAAAATGAGGACCAGAAGATATTCTTAAGTGACCCATTCACAATAAGAGAGTGAATAACTGAGAACTCTAAATATTCTTCTAAACTGGCTGTTCCCCTGAAAACACTGAATTGTTTTGCAGTTGTTTCACCTAAATCAGATTTTTCTTCTGAAAATGTCTTAACAGACCATCTCAAGTGCCCTACTGAAGCCACATTCATGTGTTTCCTCTCTTTTGGTATCCCAGCCAGCTTTTCACAGCCATAAAGGAGGTGGGTTCTCAGTAAAACCTGACAACTCTTTAATGAAATCTGTCCTCTGTGTCCTGTCAAACTCCTTTTTTTAAAAATCTCTGCTGACATCTTTCCAAATACCCAGTTAGGCCCTCTTTACCCTCCTACAAAGCAAAGCAATATTGCTTCCCACCCACCCACACCACCCAGCTCTCTGGGGATTCTTCCTCCTAACAAATTCTCTATGTCAAATGGCAGTAAATCTACATTGCTTTAAAGAATTCCTTAAATAGCAAAGAATGTATTTTCATTGGGCCTAACCCAGTTGATTACCTAAATATTTTCTAGCATGTTCTTACCTCCAGGCACACAGTACTATTTTGAAATTGCACGAAGCACCTGATTCTGGATAATCTCTTCTAGATAGGCAAAGAAAAAAAGATATTACAGGCTTCATCTTTGTCCAAATCATCTGTTCTTTTCTCTCACTCACTAGGAGAAAGAGACACCTCCTTCTCCCTGCACCTAAAGATAGCAATCATTCTGGTTTGACCAGACAGTGCCCATGGAAAAAAGTCCCAATTATCATCTCCAGCCTTTTGTAACTGGAGCACAGTTTTCTCAAGTTAATTAACAGCTTGTAGAGAACCAAAACTGTTGAACCTAATTTTGAAGCAAATCACTATAACTCAGAACAACACACTGTCAGTTAAGTGCCTCTAATATGTTAATTTTGCCTTTTGGCAAACACTGTCTACAGCTATTTACACTACACTGACTGTATGAAATTCCAGTTTATCCTTTTGACAAGCTGATACACACAGTTTCTAACAATATCTGATTTCTTTTGTTGATGATCTTGCACTAATTCCCCATTAGATCCTAAGGCAAAAGGTCCCCAACAACGTACGTGAAAAACACACACTTAACCCAGGTATCTCTAAAAGTATCTTCAATTTATTAAAACCAAGACAGAAATTTCATTATTAACACAAGTTATCCACAGCCAACAGCAACAGAGAATTTTATTTTTCCTGACATACATAAAAGCTGGAAAGTCCTATGAGGACTATGAAGGACCTATGAATTGAAATTAATAAAGTTAGTACTGTCAAAGTTCAGGGAGGTTTGGAATTATTTAGACTAATGGGTCAGAACAACTCAGTCTGTCCTCACCTGCTCACATATTCTATTGAAAAAAACCCAAACCAAAACCACAAAAACAAAGACTTAAAATAGTGCAGATGGTATTTACAGACCTTTTAATACCACAGACCTTATTCTTTGCTCAGACAAACTGCCCAACAGACAGAAATTCCAGGCAAGAGCACCATTGCAACACAGTTAATTCATTTACAGAAGCATCTCTAAGTGGATCTGTCAGGAAGCTCCAGATCCACGATCTCAACTTTCCCAGCAGTGGGATAGAGCTGCAGCTATTTAAGCAATGTTTGGCACTTCAAACAACTTCTTATCAGAGACAAAAATCAGAGATTTCTGTTTCCTGCCTGCATTTTGCATCTGACTTCTGAATTTACAGCCTAGAGCCCTCTATCACTTGGACTTCAGTTACAAATCATTTACTAAATACTGGGGAATATTTCTAAATTATGACAACTTTAAGTCTCCCAGATCCTCCCCAACGTAAGGAAGGCTGTAGCCTCATTCTCAGCAAAAACAGAACCAGCACAACAGTTGCTATGCATGAAGCTGGAAATTTATCTGTTTTCACAAAAACCAGACAGTTCAGACCATTACTTTTAAATTATCAGTTAATCTAAGGCAAACAGTTCTATCACTGGCAGAGCAACGTCATCTCCTCAGTTCACGTTACACACAAACCACCTCTCCCAGACCTGTCTCCACTACATTAACTTGGTTCCAAAGGACTGGAACTCAGTTCCACTGTCTAGGTGTCTCTTCATGCTGTGTCATAGTTAAAATACCAGGGTCCTCCCTGTTTTTGAAAATTTACTAAAATAAACAGTATTATTTATGTCAAATTTTGGACCATAACTGTCTTTAGAGGTTTTGGATATACACTAATGTAATTTTTGCTGGCTTCTTTGCTAAATAATGAAACTGAGCTACACTATCTTCAGTTTACAAGCACTGAATATCACACGTCACTACAAATATAGGGCGTCTTAAAAAATGCAATTTTAACTTTTTTTTGTAATCAAACTTTGCCAACATTTAAATTTGTTCCAGAATGCATTTCAACTTCTGTGCACCTACAATGCATTCCCTGCACAGCAAAAAAAGTTATGTCCAACTTCAGCAGACTTTTTAAGAGGACAGCTTCAAATTTTGAATCAGACTATCACTTAGCATTCAGTAAGACAAGAAAATCTCTTTTCAAAAGCCTTATAAAGCCTGTTAAAGCATTTTAGTCTGTGCAGCTGGATTTCTACAGAGAAGGAAAGTCATTATTTATTATTATCAAGTGAGTTTCTAATATATATAATTTGAATTACATTAAATTCCTCCTGATGTAAAAAGGTTTAAAAAGAACATTTATCTAGCGTATACAAAAGGAATAATCCATGGATTAGGTCATGTTCTATACGCCTTTTCTGGTTCCCTCTGGGTGGATACAGGAGCTGGTTTTAACCAAAAACTGGCAGGAGTCTCATGGAGAAAAATCCATTCGCTTAAGGTTCATATTTTGGAATAAGGAGTTTCAAATGCCACATAGTGGTAAAGATGCTGCTATGGAACAACTCAGGAGGTCTTGGTTTCTACCTCATGAAGAGATTTCTCCATACAGAGACCAATAAATGATGTACAGATGTCGTGGCAGCTGGTGCTGAGCACAGGAGCACTCGGTGCCCCTGGTCCTGCTGCACAGCAGGGGACAAAGGGATGTCCTGTGCTAGCAGTGCATCTTATCCAGGGTCAGAGGCGAAAACTCAGTGGAAAAAGCCACAGCTCCATATTGTGACCCTGCAAATGCTGCAAATAGAAACCCAAGCCAGCATCACCATATGCAAATCCAGGAAGAGGGAATAGTTTAGCAAGCCTAAGGACATGGGGCAGACACAATGAAATAGTGTTTCTCACAACACTGCTCCTTTCCATCAATCATTATTTTCAGCTGCATGACATTCCCAGAAGCACATCAAATCTTTTAGGACTCTCTCTTCCAGACTGTCAGAAACAAGACGAAAAGAAAGAAATGCCTCTAAACAGATTTTCAGGATAAAAGCCATCTAATACATGATTGACTACAAGCTATAATACTTTATGATCTTTCCCTACAGCTTCACAGCAGGAACTGAGATAATGCTGTTTCCTTTAGAACATTGCTGGGCTGGAACTTCACAGTGAATGCAGCTGGAAGGGCTGGAAATACAAATCCAGACTATGCCATCCTTCCACCCCCAGTCCCAGAGATTGCTTCACCTGCATTACTCAGTCACCACACCCTGGTGGTGACAGAAATTCTTTCTTCTGGCCTTGAGGGTGAAGCAGCCACGACACTCCCAGGCTGTCTGCAAAGGTTCTGTGTGCCTGGTTCTTGTGCAGGAGCACAGCATGGTACAGAGTTTAGATATCACTTACAGGATAAGATTCCTGTCTGGAATCGGGAGATAGACTGGGAAAAAAGGGCAAAAAAAGAGACACAGAGCAAACAGAAAGTAGGTCTTATGGTTTCAATGGGAGCCCCAACAAATGGATATTCCCTTTTCCCAGTCATCCACAAGAAACGAGGAAGCACATGAAAAAAGTGTTTCAACACATGGGAGCAGGGAACAAAATCAATTAAGCTGACATTGAGAAGACTGAGCCTGACAGTGAAGCCTCACAGTTATCTTTGGTGAAGATCTGCAGGACTGTGATTCTACTGATACTTTTAATGTCTTGCAATGAATAGAAAAGCACTGAAAACACCATTCTTACCTAATCTGATCTGGATCAAAAAAGAAAGGGATGCAAGAGAGAGGTGGGGAAGGATCTAGTGAGAGTTCTTGGCCTGTTCCCTATAAGCAGTGTGTACATAACCCTGCCAGGTGGGCTCAGGACCTGCAAACACGCCCCAGCAGGTGTAACTTAGCCTGAGTTTAACCCTGATATGCTTAAAAAACTTTCCACATTTCAGAGTTGTATTGAAATAAGCACAGGCACAGAAAACACAGTCAGAAGGCACCTTCACCTTCAGCATCCCTCCCCCAAATAATTCGTAAACCTTCTGATGATGATTGCAAGTCATTCAAAATGGACAACAAAAAGTAATAAACTTGCAGATATAGAACTTGCTCCAAAGAAAGCCAGTGCTGTGCCCAATACAGAATCATTGTGTTTGTTTAGAAGACCTTTAACACTTCCATCTCCTTTCTATTGTTGCTCAAATACAAACACATAGTCATTGCAAACCACAATTTCCCTCATTGTACCCAAATAAAGAGATCAATCAAATGTGATATAGAAAACTTCAGAAAAATGGGCTCCTCTTTTAGTGCCTAAACATGGTTTGATGCCCAAGGACAGGCATCCCATTATTCACCCCCTTAGTCATTTAATAGCTGACCATCAGTGGGAGATTTGAAGCTACAGACTGCTGAAAAACAGAACACTCAAAACATAATTTTGACATCTATAAGCACTTGAGAACCAAAATTTCCTCCCAAAAATCCCAAAGAGACACAGATGTCCAGGAGAAACCAAGCTATGCAGTCCAAGTTGCATTAATAGGTCAGATGTTTAAACTCACTCCTGTGGTCAATGCAAGGTGCAAAACAACTTCACAGACCACATTTCATTTCACCATAACCCTGCAAAACTCCAAGATAATATTGTTAGCTGGTAGAATCTTAAAACCTGACAAAGATAAAGCTAAAAATTCTCCTGTTCTTACAAAGTAAATATTTTTTTTCTCCCAAACTGGCCAAGTTCAAGATAGATTACAATTTTCTTAAGGTACTGCATACAGAAAGCACAAACAGCCCATAGTATTTAGGATTAATTCCCAAAGCTTCTGCAGCTGCCGGTGGAGCCAAGTGACTGACAGCAAATGGTGTGCAGTTAAAGGGTGAGGCAGGAGCAGAGGAAGCCTCGGATCACATTATCTACAATCTGACAGCATCAAAGCATCAGGTGCAAATTCTACACAAACACAAATTACACACAAAGCCTGGCGCTACAGTCAAACACGAGACAAGTAAATATTTGACAACCTGAAGTGACAGGCTGTGAAACAGAAATAAGTATCTGAACTAAATGCAGCAAGCCTCCTCTAATTCCATTGATAATGAAGGCAAAGCACTATTAAAATTAACGTAGGCAAAAATGGTTGCCACAAATTAAGTTCTGTAACCCTAATCCTTGCCTGAAGCCTGGAAAAAAACCCTCTATATTCATGATTTTCCTGATTAAATATTTCTAGCCTTTCAACCTGAAATATTTCTGTTCAACACCAGCTAATTCCAAACATTTTCAAGGCCCACAGTCTGTGTGTCTCAACATGCAACGACTTGAGCTTGTGAAGGGAAATGGGACCAAACTCTTCCAAGTGCTGTGGTACCTAGAAGGACAAGCACAATACCTGCATTTTTAAAGGTAAGTTTGAGATGACAAAGTGCTTAATCAACTGCAGTAGTTACAATTTCATCTAAATCATCTTTAAAAAATCAGTATATCACGTTATGAAATTTCAGTAGGAAAATGTTTAGTGGATCGAGCACCAGTTTCCTAAAACACGTGATAGACCAGTAAAGTTCAAACTTGCAAGAATAATCTAGTTTTAAATGTATACTCTGTCAGCTTTATAAAACAGAAGTAACAAAACTGTCAAAACAAGTCTTTCTGTTTTTTGGTAAGGCTGGTCATCCAAATGGCTGAGTGCATTTACACAGAATTAAAAGTGCTGAAGCTGTACCAAGCAATAGGAAAATAAAAATACATAGTAGCCTATTTATTAATAACTTCCTTAATTTTATGTTAGCTCTGGAAACTAAGTTTGTGACAGCTGCAGTAATAACATGCATATGAAAATACTCTTATAGCTCTTCCTTCCTGGTGAGCATCTTTTGCATGCCTCTACAGTCCTTGTCCAGGAATAAAAGATCTTAGAATAACAGTCAGTAATATTAGAAAGTGTGTAATAGAGAAGACAGAGACACTGATGTCTTAAAATAATAAAGGCTCACAATCTTACATTAAATAAATTTACAGACACTCCATACACAGAGGGTAAGAACTGTCACAATCTGCTCAACTTAAACTTGGCCTCTGATACATCACAAAGTGGACAAAAAAGTTTATTAGTATTGACAGGCCCATGGCACAATATCATGCACAAAAATGTAACTTGTGGAACAAAACATAGAGAAATTACTGTACTTTAACCCTGCTTTCCACCAGTGCTGGTAAACCTGTAATTGCATCTGGCAACATCCTATTTAACCCAACAGATTAAATCACTAGAGCTGGTCAGCACAGCAAATTATCTGAGCCATAATCCTCACTGTCATGATTCTATTACAATGCTTGACAGCTGAAATATAGGTTTGGGTTTTTTTTAAAGACAGTCATAACTCCAGCCACCCTTTGAGCTACTCGTCTTTTAGGCAGACAATTTTTGGATAATTCTATCCAAATCAGGAATTTTCATTTTCTTCTTCAAAGGTGCACATGGGAATGCAGTACTCAAAAATAACTGAGCCAAGCAAATCTCAAAGTACAAAAGTTTCCTGTTATCTCTTGATTGTGTGGATAAGACCATCTGTAACATCCACAGATAATGATACCAGTGCTTCAGTTTAGGTTACAAAATCCCAAATGGATTAAGTACCAGAACATACATTTGGGAAGGGTAAGGAAGATTAGAGGCACTTTTCTCACATTTTGTTAAGAGCATGTGTTAATGCACAAAATGAAATACAGTACTTGAAATACAGTAATGTGACAGAGTTAGCAAAATACAGTGCCAAGCGCTGAAGTTCAGTAAATGGAGATTTCTCAGAAGCCCAGGAAAAACACCTCCCAAAATAGCTGATTTTAATGAACCACATAGAATTCCATACATATTATCTTCAGCACCATCTCCATTTAGATTCCACTAAAATGGTGGGAAACTTTCACATCACAAGATGAATTTTACAGAATTACTGAACTAACACACATTAAACAGATGCATCCCCATAGCACACTGGGTGAAAAGGCTTTTTTTCTTCAGTGTAATTGGAAATACAAGCAAGGATACACAAATTATGTGCTTGTCAGCATCTCTCTAGTCAGAGGCATCATTTCCTATTGTTCACAGAAGGAAAATCACCAGCAACACCTGTAACCCTGTCACTGCTCATTCTGTCAAATCCAAGGTAATATTCCCCCAGCATTCCACTAACACCGAGCTTCTTCCCAGAATTATGTAGTAATGGCAAGTCAGCCTTCCCTGATGCCCTGCAAAATGAAAAATAGTTTCAAAAAAACAGTGAAAAACAAATGTGACAGAGAACAGCATCAAGAGCCTTCACATCAGCCTCTGTGTGTGCTTCCTATTTAGTATTCATCACACCACAGCACCTAAATGCCTATCATAAATATGTACATCAAATTATAACCTCCAATTAACACTCCATAGCTAAGTAAAGCCAGCACACAAAATACATTTTCATCTGTAAAAGGGGAAAACTTACTTTCATATTGATGAAGAGGAGATTGCAGCATCCTCCATATCCAAAAAAACCAATCTGAATTATAACACAGAAGTTAAAACATTCCGTGGAAAGGAATTTAAACCTCCTTTATTGTGTTTTAAATAAAATATCTGGGAAATCTGCCAGGTCTTTAAAATATCTCCCAACGTAAAAACGTGGGGCAAAACCAGACAGAAAAATCATTTTAAAAAATACTATTTTACAATCCTTTAAGAAAAGATGGGTGAAAGTAAGTTTATCTGATGGAACATGTTTTGCAGCTATTTGGTTTAGATACTCTTAATAAAAAATTATTTATGCAATTAGTTCTTAGCAGTCAAGGAAGATAAACTGGAGAATTCTCAGCAAGTCAAATTCTGCAGACTGGAGGTGGTCAATCAGATTCCAGGTGCAAAGGACAAACCCAGAGGAAAATCCAGGTGTTCACAAAAGTCACTTTCCTCTATACTGTTCTAAACATTGTCTCATTGAATCCAAGGCACTCCAAGAGAACAGCTACAGATGAAGTCAAAACAAACCAACCCAGCACACTGAATATCCCTAGAAGACAAAAAGTTCTACCTGATTAAACCAAAGAGTCTCAGAGGGATGTAGAAAAATACGCCACATCTATTTCTGACTGCTTTAAAATCAAAGACTCAAACCATATCTGAAAAATGCTTTTAGATTGGAAATATTTCACCAAAATATTCTCCATGGACATCCACCACAGTGAATACCAAAAATAAACACTGCCCGCTGTACCACAGGCACTGGTGTATAGTTACAGGGTCCTTTCCACAATCCCATAGGAAATCAGGGAATAGCATTCAGCAACATTTAAGCAAATTCAAAACCATGGGTGTCTTCAACTTACTCTGTCTTTTGGCCGCTGGGAAATCAGTAGTGATGGCACAGGGCTGTATTTAACACTCAACAGGGGAACACATTCCCATACATGTCTGTACAGTCCTGAGAGCAACAAGAACCACAATTTCTCAAAAATAAAAATCTGACTTTTTTTCCCCATCACTCATCAAACTTGGACAGGAAATAAATAAATTTTTTAAAGAAAATAAAGAAAAAATTTTATCACAACTTTTATAGCTAGTAAAAAAATAAAAGACATCTGAGTTTGGGTTATTCTGAGTTTTAAGTACCTCGTCTGTGAGGAAAAACATATTCCTTCCACATTTGGTATTTTTCTATCAGGCTGGTTTCTAAGTGACTAAGGTCACAACTTCTTATTGTTATGGAAACAGTTTTTCAATTTTTGCCTTCAGTAAGCTCCCAAGAGTTCCACTTTGTTTCCATGCCCTCTATCTCTTCCTTTAAAATGGAAATCAGCTTGTAATTTTAGTCCTCCTTCTGACAAAGGCAGGACCATCTCAACACACCAACGAAATCATTAACAAACACGAGACACTGGCTGTTCACATAAGGATGCATCCTTTACCTCTCACTTTCCAAGTTTTATGAGCTATTCAGTATTCTACTAGAAAAAAAAAAAAAAAGAATGATGGTTTTAATCTTAGTATCCCTCTCCTTTTAGCAATCACCAGTGAAAAACCTCTTCTCCACTTCCATGTCTTCCTGAGCATGTCCATTTGTAACTCAGGGGCTTCCCAGCCTGGAGCTGGAACTCCTTCTCACCTCTGCCCCTTCACTTGGAAATGTTCAGCTCACCTGGCTCACTAAATTGCCTCTGTAATCCTTAATAAACAAACTTATCCTAACTTTGTGTGAGTGACAGGAGGGGAATGCCTTAAGGAATTGCCAGTGTCTGCAATGTCCCAGTTAAACTGAAGTTTCTCCTTTGGCCTTTGCAGAGCTGGCATTGTACTCCAACCCTTCTATCCTCAAGGACACTTTCCATGGGATCAGTCAGTAAAACATCTCCATGGGGATGGCACACTGCAAGCAGGAGCTGAGAAAGCATTTTAAAAAAATGATGTGCTTCACGTCTCCAAAGAACACATCCTGAGGATCTAAGTAGGAGACTATTTTGCTAAAATTGCATCCAAAGTTCAGGCTTATAATTATAATAGGTATAATAAATGGCTGCCTTCATGCCAGATAGCTCCTTGTAACTACTATAAATCTACAGTTATTTTCATTTTATGCTTAGTGGAGAAGAAGCTGAGCCCTGTCACACCCAGCTCCGTGTCAGAGCTCGAACAGGTGTTCCTCCAGTGGCAATGGTTCATCAGTTCCCACTCCCTGCACACGCCAGGAGAGACAGCAACTTATAACATCTAACTGAGGGCTGAAATCCCTTCACACTCCAGGAGGTCAAATTAAAGTCAGTCATTTATACAAATCATGCAGCAAGCAGAGAGTCGGCTGAATGTTAATTAAAATGAATGGGTGTGTGGGCAGGGGAGCAGAGGCGCTCCCCGGCACCTGCTGGCCGCACACAGGAGGCAGCACAGGGTGTGCCATCCGCTCCAACACCAGCAGCAGAGACGTGCTCGGGATATTCCCTCAAGGAAGACAGTACAGCACGAAAAACAGTGTTTAGTCGTACCCAACCTTCAGAAAGCACTAAGCACCTCCCAGCACCACGTCCAGGTCCCCCCTCAGCTCATTCAGGCTGCGTAACCTCTGCACGACATTGCAAACCACCCTTCAGTAAAGATCACAAACAGAACGTGGCCATTACACACACACCTCTCCTGGCATCTGCTTCTACAAATAGTTCCCAGACTAGTAGGAAGCTGTAACACTACGTAATGCCACCTCAAACCAGAACACTGTGAGGCTGAATTAATTGCAATTCCAGTACAGCTTTCTCTGCAAAGGGAATAAGTGCAGCCTTGAGTAATTTCTGGGTATAGTTTGCATGGCAAATTGTGACAACCACCTTAGAAGAGGATTTTTAAAAAAAAAAAGTCTGCAGAATTAACATAAATGATAAAAACTGTGCAGCCTCTAGTTAGGAGAAAAACCACCATCACACTTTGGCAGCTGCTGCAGGATTGACGCAATCCTGTTTCTCAGGTATTTTAGCAACAGCTTCATGTCCCTAGAACCCAATGAGGAAATGTCAATGAGAAGTGCTGCAGTACACTATCTAGAGCCAAGGTAACTTTCTAGAGATGCTTTTGCTCAAGCCATAACTTCCTGGTGGGTTTGCCACCTGCTCTGGGGCTGGGTCAGAACACTCCCAGGGGAGATGGAAGGTGGCAGCACTATCTCTCATCAGTGACCTTGTCTCTGGGAGCTCCATGTTGTCATTTGGGATTTAACTTTCAGCTTTCACTGGAGGGCTACCAGCTGCTGCTCTTTGAAGTATCTACTGTAGGAGAAGGGACAGAAATGCCTGGTATCTCATGAGGGAGAGTTGACCAACTCTTGACATTTAGCAAGAAACAGAGACACTCACTAGGCAATTTTTGTTGGCCAAACTGTTTTTATCATAGAATTCTACAATGGCTTGGGTTGGAAGAGAACTTATAAATCGTTTCATTCTATCCCATTCCATGGGCAGGGACACCTTCCACTATCCCAGGGTGCTCAGAGCCCCATCCAGCCTGGCCTTGGACACTTCCAGGGATGGGGCAGCCACAGTTTCTCTGGGCACCCTGTGCCAGGGCCTCCTCACCCTCACAGGGAACAACTTCTTCCCAATACCCAATCTCAACCCACTCTCTGTCGGTGTGAAGCCATTCCCCCTTGTCCTGTCACTCCAGGCCCTTGCAAAAAGTCTCTCTCCATCTTTCCTCTAGGCTCCCGTCAGGCACTGGAAGGCCACAATGGGGTCACCCGAAAGCTTCTCTTCTCCAGGCTGAACAATCCCAATTCTCAGTCTCATTTTGAACTGCTAAAAGCATATTAAAGTAAGTAAAACAAGAAGAAATACAAGGGATTCATCCTTCTACCCCTTTCTTTTTACAGTATACAGCCATTGCTTGCACACAGCCATCTGTCAAGTCTGAGAGTACAATCTTTGGGCTTAACATGGTCCACCAAAAGATAAGCTTAATTATGACAGAATAAATCAAGCATATCTGTTAAAGGGGGAAAAAATATATCAGAAAAAGTTATTTTTTCCTACTGAAAAAATAGCTCTGCATAGATATATCAACTGCACAACTCTGCAACCTCCTCCACCTCAACTGCAGTGTTGGCAGCAGGCTAAAGGTTCTCAGCTAAAGCAGCAGATTCTGTCACTGCAAAGCTTGCTTTGATTTTGATCATGAAAGGAAGTTTGATACAACGGTCAGTAAAAGGGCAGCATTACCATATTACAACTACAGCCACATTTCTCCCTCTCGGCAGAAATAAACACAAATCTTGCTTTGCTCGTGAACATCTCAGATTTAGCTGTGGCAAGTTACCATGTACTGCATTCTTTACTTTCATCCACCAAGCGCACAGCCATGTCAGGAAGACTCACTGTATCAAAATGAAGTAGTAAATGAACAGGTTTTTCTAAGGAAAATATCATAAGACATCTAAAAGCCTTAAAGAAAATGCATCTCAGTTTATCCCTTCCATATTCAAAACAATAAAACAAAGCAAGAAACCATATTCCTCTCTATGTAACACTTGACCTTGATGAATAATTCTCATTTCAGAAATAAGTAGGAAAAGAAAAAAAAATGAAAAAAGATTGCCTGATCACCTAGTAATTCTCTCTGTAAATCCCTTCCAGTGTGGCAGCACAAGCCCAGCAATGTTCATTAATGTCCAACACAGGTCTGTGAGCATAAGTGCGTGCTAAGGAAGAATTAAATCCATTTAGTAGTGCTGGGTATGTTTTGATGAATGTTTTTAAAGAAGCTAACAGTACAGAGGTCAGTCAGAAATAAACAGAACATTAAGTAAATATCCTCTTAAAATAATACGATAGATAAATTTATCAAAAATAAATTTAAAAATATTTCTGACTACTGCACTTGCTTTCCCTGGCAAAGGAAATGGGAATAATTAATGGGTTTGGCTGCTTCTCTCCAGGGAGAAAGATAATCGATCTGTGGGGGAAGGCCTTTATCTAGCACAGAGATAGTGCTGGAACAGCAGAAGGAAGAGGGGGGAGAGGTGTTGGAGATCTTTTCCTGGCACACCTTCAGAGCTGCTTATCATCTCTCACTGCTCAGACTAACTCAGCTCCAGGTACCTGAAATGCTGAAACATTGCCAACGATAATATTCCTTCTCTTATGAACTAGAACGAAGTTATTACAATAAGCAAAACCTCAGAATTAACCCAGAAGCAATAAACAGACTCCTTGTTTCTTCCTGGCAAATGCAGCTCGAAACCAAGGACAATTTTTCTGTTCATTTATCAGTGGAAGGTGTTCCTGCCTGTGGCAGGAGGTTGGAACCAGATGATCTTTTCTGGTCCCTTCCAAACCAAATGAAACCATTCCATGATTCTGTCCAGTTACAGTAAGTGCGCGATCGTGGCCTGACAACACAAACTGCAGGTTCATCAGAATTAAATGGGTTTGGGCTTTAGTTATTTATTTCACAATAACTTGGTTCATTATCTCTTCCACAGTTGAGTAGCTCTTGAAACATAAACCTCTTTTTCAGTGTGCAGGAGATACAAGTTAATTCATCCCTGCTGGCAGTCAGTAGTGTGACTGAAACCTCCAACCTTCCCACATCTTCTGTGGCCCCAAAGTCTCCACAAACACCTCCTGAGTGGTCATTTAAGAAACCTAATTCTCAACAGTTCTACAAAGAATTTCCACGTAAGATTAACATCATCTTCATTTTCTAAAACAAGCTAACAGTGACTATTTATATTTTTTTCCAAAAGCTTCACGATTTAGGATTAAACAAAATAATTGTATCAGCCCAAAATGAGTTCAAAACTCACACTTTGTGTGTCTGATTACCTGTCAGAAAAAGATGAACATAGAAGAAGATGGGGGTTCTTTTAATACATTATTAGAAAATCACATGGCATTGCTCAAAATAGCATGAGTTAAAAACCTTTGAGAACACACAGGAGCTCACAGCTTTCCCAAAGTAATTTTAAGAAAAATTAAAACACCTTGAAAGGCATCAGATTCTCCATGACACCTCCTTCCTTGGAGGAAGACATAATTCATCTTATTAAAGTCACTGTACCAGGGGCCTGGAACCCAACCAGAAGAGCAACAACTGGATGAATAAACACTAACATAAGGAGCCTAGAATTCCACAGGAAGTTAAACACTGCTAATCTCCTTTCTAAATTACCATAAAGTTTTCTTTTGTGAGGTGGGGGAGTGTAGAGTGTGACAGTATTGCATCTATCACCAAGAATAATCTGCATTACCATTGTCAATCATATGGTGCTGATTAACTCATTATTTCAAATTAGCACAAACAACGAAAAGCTCTCAAAAAAATCCAGTCCTTCTGGTCTGTCAGAAATATGGTGACTTAAAGACTAATGTGGAAAAGAAAACAGACACATGATCTAACTGATGTAAACAAGTGTTTACTCAGGAAAGGTCAAGTCCTCAGCTTACACAATTTTGAGAGCCAGCAATGGCTGAAAGTATCATACAACTTTGAAAGAAAACACAATGGGAAGAGGGGCTGTTCTTCAGTGCTTAGCCTGTATCACTGGGTAAATCCTGCAAGAAAACAAGCAGAAAGAAAAGAGAAGGGCTCAGCAATACCCTCTTGAGCACTCCAAACATGCAAAAATTATCCTTCTGATCTGCCTTATCATCTCTGACACCCTATGACATGCTAAATATTTTGCTTGTCAGCCTTATTTCAGAGGCATGTGAGAAAATTTCAGTTTAAGATGCAGCTGATAATTTCATTAAACTTACTGTCTCCAGCTCTTTCAGTAGCAGATGATTTAGCAGCAGAGAGCAAAAAAAATCAAAGTTTAGTCTAACATTTATTCTTGTAGTACATCATAACTACATGTCCAAATCTTACTGTTCTTCCAGTGAATGTTTCAGCAATTAAATTCCAAGTTACACATACTTTTCTTTCTTTTTAGAAGTAATTAGGACAGGAGAAAAATATCCTAAGTAAAATATAATTTCAAGTCTAGATCTTGACATGAATAAATTGGTTCATTTGGGGCTAGAGAGAAAATTTATTTCTGACCTACATAAGCATGAGTTCGACAGAAATGTCAAACCATCCTCATACAGTTCCTCCTGTCTGCAGTGTGATTAGATCAAGCAGTGTGCAATATTGAATATGATTTTTATTCCCCAAACACACCTGGTTTTGTGTCACATCTCTAGTCCTTCTTTGCCTTCCCTACATGGAATTCTCTCCCAATACAGCCCTGCAGCAGAGCTGCTGTGGCACAGCTGCAGTGCACTCCAATCTCACACGGGGTCAAGGTTACATTAAATTGGCTGGACTGCTACAGGTGTGAAACGCAAGGGGCACTCCCCTGCTCCAGACTGTAAAAGCTCGGAGGTCACACACCTGCACTCCAAATCCCAAGGAATTACCAAGTGTCCATCAGTGCAACTGATCTACTACTCTGCTTTTCAAGAACACTAATCAAATACTGCTCACAGAATAAAAATGAAGATGTATTACCTGTAACCTTAAAATCTGAAGAAAGGATATAGTGTAAGTTACACATCCAGCCTTCTGGGCTGAAAGCAGTCTAAATAAAGTCATTGGAAAACATTCCTTTTCAACAACTGAAATCATCTGGATTTAATGGCTGGATCAGTAATCATTAAGTGCTTTATGAAACTTGGAAGCGCAGGGACAAAGTTCACCTCAAACAACCATTCATCTCCTAATAAGCTGGGTAAATATTCCATTGAAGCAGCAGCGTTAAACCCCACTTGCTGTACTCACCAAGCACTAAAACACCGACCGACTACAAGCTACACTTTCCAGACTCCATTCTCGTGTTCCACATCCATCATCATGTCCCAGGAAATATCACAGACACAAAACAAGAACGGGGAGGACACAAAACCTTGGAGTTCAGTGGCTGTGGGGTACCCCTGGGTGGGATAAAGGGAGAGGGCAGCAGGCACATCACAGCATGACCTCTTGGCCCTTTTTGGGAAGATTTGATGTACATGCCATGAAAATATAAACTCTCTCAGGAGACTAAACAACTGATATGAAGCTGTCCTCCGGTAAAAATTCCACATTAAACTGAAATTTTTTTTGTACATTACACTTGTAATGAAAACACAAAAAAAAAAAGAAATATTTGATATGGTAGTTAAGGAACTTAAGTGCTGAAGTCAGGAAAATTAGAGGCAAAATGCACAGTCATTTTCACAGTAAAAATCATTTCCACTCCCCCCTTGACTTTTTATTCTTTTTCCCTTTCTTCCTGCCATCTCAGGCTTTTCAATAGAAATTATGTGTCACGTTTTAAACAATATACTAAACTGACATTTAGTTTTGGGAAAACAGAAACAACTAATCGTTGGACATTGAAAATAAACTACTATACTGGAATTTATTACCACATTTAGAAATAACTCTATATGGTCTTTGGTTAATGTCCAGCAAATATTGCCATCAATCCCCCTCTGAATTTCCAGGCGTTTATGCTGCCTCAAGTCTCATCTTGATACTACAAAAAGTTTGACTGTTTTAGTCAAAATGAAGCAAATAAAAAAACCTTCCCCATCCCTAGTCTCCAGTTTTATTTCACTAAAACACTGTTGAAGTTTGGATCAAAGAAATTACGATGAGAAGTTTTTAAATGTTCCTTTTTTCTCCCTTAAGTGTCCAATACTCTTAGTATGGAAAGCCAAACTATTTTGTGGCCTTCAGCCATTTACCTGTGAATATCAGCCTCATCCAATGGGAAGTTTAAGAATCAAATTTCAGCTGCAGTTATTGATACTTCTCTAAGAGAATTGAAGATTAGACATAAATGCAATGGGTGTCAACAGCACAAATGTTAACTGGCATTTATTAAGACATCACAAATTATTTGTCCAGCTTGCCAGAGAGCTACTATAATCTTCCACAAAATCCCCAAAGACCTGAGCATTAGAAGATTGGTAGCAGAAGAATATACAAAATACAAATAAGTATAAAATACTCATATATTTGTACCATGCCAAAGGTCAGTTCTAGACCTTGGCAAACAGTTTGGCTCTAATCCAACAAAGCATTTAATTATAGGAGACAAACTATTGCTAAGCATGACTTCAGCTCCTGTGTGTACATTTGGAATCATGCAGGGCACTTCCATAAATACACATACTTTTAGTGCTGACTTCTTCATTTCCAAGAATAATTAAGCAGTTGACTTCAACCAAAAAAAAAAAATCAATCAGTAATTTGATGCTATTATCATCATGATTATTCCTTCCAAACACAGGTTCAGGAAGTACAAAGCTTTGTGCTCCACAGGCAGGTTTTGGCTGGGTATTGACTTGTTTGGTTTGGGGGGTTTTGTGGTTATTTTTCCTCCCCGCAAAATAAATTTCTAATTCCATACAGCCAGTAAGACACCTCTTTCAGCTCAAGAAAAATTTTTAAAAAGCCAAATCTATTTAAATGCAATTTTATTCAAAGTGTCAGTGGCTACAGGTACTTATTTTGAAAGCTCTCATACTGCATTAAATTTCCTGGGAAAATTACCATCTTAAGCCTGAAAAAGACAGAGCAAAGCAGCCCACCTCTCTCTCTATATATACACCTTTCCATAGCCCATCAGAAATAAAGACAACCTTCAAGTTAGGATACAGAAGCCTGTGCTATATGCATGTCTGTTTTTTTGCTTTCTTCTTCATGCAAATACTCTGGCTATTTTCTATTAATATTTTTAATTATCATGTGACCTATTGTTTTGTCAACTAAGCAAAAGGCTGAAGGACCAACAAAAACAAAAAACAAACCCACTAAACCAAAAAAAATCCCAAGAACACAACAGAAAGAGTTGTACTGTTAGCAAGGCTCTCTCTTGGTACTTCACTGTCACTTCTGCTTTACATATAAACAATTCCAGGGTTCTGCTCTGCTGTAGGTTTCACCAATCGTTATTATAGCACTGCTTAAATAACAATTCTGGGCCTACAGACAAAGCAGAAGTAGCATTATTTTACATGAAAGCACTATCATAAGAAAGATTAAAATCTCTATGTTTTTCTATTAAGTGTAACTCCAAATAAAACAAATATATATACACACACACAGAGACATTTACAGGTATTTATGTCCTTATATACAAAGACAGATTCCCATGTCCAGGTTTCAGTGTCTTTCTTTCCAAAGCCAACAGCCACACCTGTAGGAGCCTGGCAATGGCACACAACAGGCCACGAACACACAGAAAATACAGCCAAGCATATTCCAGCTAGCCAATAGCAATTCCCATGGTGGTTTTGTCCCAGATCCATTCTGTTTGGGGGTTTTTTTAACCTCTTTTACAGACAATGTTTCAGACACCATCCTGCTTCGTAATGAAGACCTGAATTGCAGACAAAGCGAAAGCAGTAAAGCAGAACAAACAGCTTTGATTATCTTCTTCAAATATTATGTTGGCAGAAAAGTGTTTGGCTCTCACAATGCCTTTTTTTTATTGTTTGAAACATGAATAGGTTCAGAGGAACAGCAGCACAATGAGGACGATTCAGTACCTTTTTCATTGAGACACAAATGCATTGTCAGAGCAAACATTGCTTTCTACATTCCCCAATGCAGAGGTCGAAGAGGAGCCCTCACTGCAGACACATCCACAGCCCACAGCAGTAACCACAATTATTGTACCAAGAAGAAATCAGCTGAAAAATAAAAAAATCCTTGCCTATATCTATATTTACACGCAAAATTACATTGTCTCCTGAATATTTATTCTGTCAGCACACACAGTTTAAAGCAACAATCCCATAAAACAGCAGGCATTAGCTTTTCTGGCTGAGGTGGATCCAACAAAAGCTGTAAAAAAACCCTCTCAAAAAATACTATGCAACTGGTACCATTAAATTTATTTATTAGAAGTCTTTGAGGGATTAACAGGGAAGGAAATACCAGGCCAAAATTCACAAGAACATTATAAACATGTCAATTGTATTTTGCATTCTTCTGCCACTCATTTTTTTAGGAATGCAAGAGAAAAAAAAAATAGTATTTGGCAACTTGGGCATTACACCTAAATAATTTTTTTTAATTCTATTTTTTTAATGTATTTTCTCTCTTGATTGACCAGCTTTTCTTTATATGGTGTGTGCCAGCTTAATTCTACCAGTTTGCCTCATCAACTTTCTAAAATAATTTTCCTCCTCACTCAAGAAGAGCTCTCTTAGTATCACACATTCCCCGCAGTGCCCTTGAAATAGAGCCTTGCTGTTCCATCTGAGGAGAAACCCCAGAATATCAAAGATCCAATCTCCACAGTCCTAAACTGCCAGGGAAAAGCAAACACTTTGGTTTGTTCTGATCCAAGGGAAGAGGGAGAGCTTTGAACAGTGTGAAAGGGATTCAGACCACCTCTTGCCACTTGGAATCTTTGGGCAAATGAAGTGAGTGCATTGTAAAAAAGATGTAGTGTGTTAAGTTTCATTTCAGAAATGGGCAGGTGACATTTATGTGCCACTTGGATCACTAAGGGTGCAGTGAAAGAGTGGAACCAGAGTTAAGTGGAACACATGGAAGTGGATATTCATGGAAGACAAAGCTTCACTAACCACTCATCTGCAGTGCTTCTCTCCTGCTCTCTGAACTAGAAGGCTGCTTCCCAAAATAAAAACTCAATCCCCAACATAACAAATCTTCCTCATGTTCATCCACCATTTGCACAGTTCACTCAGGTCAGAGAGAAGTTCAAATGCAACATTCAGTAAAACACAGGATCCAGCTAAAACCTGCACTAATCCAAGGTATCTGTCTTTAAGTCTCCTTTAAATATTTACTTACACACACTTTGGGGAAAAAAGAATGATCCACATAGCACAATTACCTCAAATATCAGTTACCATCCCCAAAATGTACTACTGCTGAAACCTGACATTTCCAGGAAGAAAACTGCTTAACTAAATTGTTCAGCTGAAATATATATACTGTCAATACAAGTTCTCTTCTCTGGGAAGATGCCAATTCAATTCAATCATACGCTGCTCCACTGCTCCAAGAGGTTTTTTTTTCCCTAGGGGAACAGGAAATAAGCTAAAAGATCATCCTTAAAATTTTGCTAGAATTGCTGTATCTAGTTCCATGACTATCAGCTCTGTCCCATCTCACCAGTCCTGACTCTACCACACTGTTGAAAATACCATTTGTTATACACATTTGACAGAGCATTATTCACCCACATTCATTTTTTAACTTGCACTGTGCTTTATAAAGAGAATAAGTAGATTTTGACAAGGGAGAAGATGGCACATCTATTGATCCAACACACATGTCCACTCCTCTTCAGTCTTTTCCATTCATAAGAATTCTTTTCTATTCTCAATGTTTTCACAAACGAGCCTTACAAAGAAAGATTTGAAACCATTGCCTTGTCATACTTCATGTACACTTTTAGAAGTTTTCTATACATAACGTTCCTTTCTACAAGAGATTTTGAAGAAATGGCTTTTTTTCCTATGTGAAACAGTAAAAGCAGGGGACTAAGTCAAATTCTAAAATGTGAGGTCAGAAAGCAAAACATTTGGAGCTGTGTACTCCAATAGTGATTAGTGTGCGCTGGTCAAAACAAAATGCTGCTGTTACAGCCAGAAGCAGCAAAACTCTAAACGAGAAAGGTGATCCAACTTCTCCAGTGACACAACACTCCAAGTGTAAACCAGCTGGAAATTTACTGGCTCGTGCTTTGGAATTCCAGGTGATCCAGCCACAGCTTTGGCATTTTCTTCCCATTGACAACACTGTGGCTAAACAGTTACAGAACACAGAAGTAAAGGCAATTAGATTTACTCTCCCAAAAGAGTTTATATTAGACCAGCTTTTTAACAATATACACAAAAGATTTAAAACTTTGCAGAAGAACATAAGGAAAAGATGATATTTTTTAGTCCAATATCCAAAATCCCAAAAATATTCATTATTCTGTGATAGAAGCAATAAAGAAGGGGAAATTAGGCAAACAATGCATAGGCTTCAGCCAATTACCTCTCCAAAAAGAGTTAGCAGTATTATGTTTATATCTTATGTAAATATTATGCATTTTCTTCCAGCAATTCCTAGCTCCACTCAATGTCAAAGCTTTCCCAGTATCTCAACCAAACACCACAAGAAAAATATGCACATTACTACAAGTATTTCTTTCTTTGCTCATTCTCAAAGGAACACAACCATGTGCAGTCTGAAACAATTCAACATTCTGAGCCCTTCCCTTAAATACTCATCTCCCCACTGCCTACCTCAGCAGAAGAATTGTCCACAGAAAATCATCCCACAGTTGCTAGCTGTCTTTCATAGCAGATATTACCATCTTAAAAAATCTTGTAGGGAAAAAAAACCAAAATAACAACAAACAAAGAAAGAATAAAATATTTACAAAGGTATCCTTTCACTCCTGTGAATTTTTAATCACTGAATAATAATGCAGGTCTTAAAAAGCATTGCCTGATAAATGATCGCTGCCCACTACAGAGCCTCTCAAGTGTCACATCTGTTAAAATTTCATGGAGGCAGAGGCTTTAATGATGTCTGAAAATTATCTATTTTTAAACACCGAGATTAAATGGAAAAAGAAAAAAAAAACATAACTAAATCATTTGGGGAAAAGGCACATTCAGAAAAGGGTGGATAAAATCCAAAGCCTCAATAAGTGGGTATTACAAAAGTGAGTATTAGCAAAGAACTGTGGACTGATGAAAATCTACATCTGTGACTTGTAACTACAACAATAACAACAAAATCACATCTCCTGCAGCACAGCAAAAGAAGAACTATTGCATGCAGAGTGTTGGCATTAGTTCCTGCTGCAGAAACACCAGGAGTACTGTTTGTCCACAGGGACAGGCTTCCCTGAAAGGCATTTCTTTCTATCAGTCACTCTTGGCACTAAAAATGAAAGCAAGGACCTCATGGTTGATATTGACAGGCTGGGAGAGCTGGGGGTGCTCACCTGGAGAAGGGAAGGCTCCTGGCAGACCTTAGAGCCCCTTCCAGGGCCTAAAGGGTCTCCAGGAGAGCTGGAGAGGGACTGGGGACAAGGGATGGAGGGACAGGACACAGGGAATGGCTTCCCACTGCCAGAGGGCAGGGTTGGATGGGATATTGGGAAGGAATTGCTCCCTGTGAGGGTGGTGAGACCCCAGCACAGGTTCCCAGAGCAGCTGTGGCTGCCCCTGGATCCCTGGAAGTGTCCAAGGCCAGGTTGGACGGGGCTTGGAGCACCCTGGGATAGTGGAAGTGTCCCTGCCCAGGGCAGGGGTGGCACTGGGTGATCTGAAGGGTCCCTTCCAAGCCAGGCCAGTCTGTGACCCCGTGCTGCCAAGCAGGACGAGTGCTATGGCACAGGCACTCCAACAGCAACAGCATCACCCCCAGCTCTGCGCGTTTCACCTGTGAACGCCCTTCCCTCTCAGAGACAGGCTCATAATTATCCCCAATCCTATGACCACACCTCAACATTATTTAATAATGCCACAAGACCACGACTCTCTCCATTCCCTCCACCAAAGCATGTTTGGTTTTTTTCCCATTAAAGCCAGGAACTCATCTCAGACTCCCAGTGTTTAATACCATTTTATAGATACAATACATTACAGCACTTTACAAGGAAGACACTGAGATACAGCTCAACCTTTTATTTTCCTCTCCAAATTAACTATCTTTCATTGCTTCATAACCTCTTTGGATAGAAAAACAGCCTAAGCAAATGACTCCTCACCCCAACGTAACAAAATTAATTCTCTAGCCCAAGGCAAAGGAAAATGGAATAATGTTAGAAAACAAATCGCTAAAAAAAGCAACTTAACTGCCAAAATCAGCTTCTGTTATAAGATTTTAATAACTATTAGCTTTTCCAAATGAACTTATTTGTAATACATGAAAATGAACTTGGCAAATCAGAAAAATAAAGTGAAAAAATACATTAAATTTTTATTGATGGAAAAAGCTCTTCAGAAAAGACAATAAATCAAAAAATTGCTATGCAACATTGCTTATAGAGTTTGCATAAATCCTATATAAACTCATATTTAACAAGATGTGTATTTTTATGAGAAAATTGCAGTTTAAAATTAAGCTTTTAACAATTTTCTTTTGGAGAAAAGGTAACAACAAACAGAAGAAGAAAACAAAACCACAAACATGATAGGAAAGAGATGACAGAGCCAAAACAAAACACTATTTCCAAAAAATCAGTATCACAGAAAATCAAAAAATAACCAGATGAATCAAAAACAAGCCTAGTGAGATGTCTATCATGTACCTGTGACTTGATAAGGAACTAAAAAAACAATGTGACATCCATAAAACAACCTCAACCCAATCTCAGAATAACAAAGCAAAATAATGGTTACAAAAATAAATCTTTAAATGCTCTTAAAAATTACACGACATTAACAATATGCTCTATCATTTCAGCAAAACACTAAAATGCTCCTTGGGAAACGTTATGCATTCTAAATTAAGTCTGCAGATCCTGGGGATTATTTTATTTGTGTTTGCATCTGAAGTCACGTACAGTTTTGCTGCAAGTTATTTTCCTTTAGAACCTTTAAGGCTGTAGCACCTCAAACTTTCTGACCTTGAAATACTAACATCTGCAAACAAACGCAGAAAATCTTATTCAAGTGGGCAGCAGAAATCGTGGAATTAAATTAGAGAAATTTATCTAAATTAGAGAAATGCCATTAAATAGAAATTCCTAAAATTTTTGTTTTGTGCTTTACCTACATGCAGGAATCATAATGTCTACATGTCAGCAAACTGAACTTTTCATTTTGCCTTGCTGTATACCCACTGACTCCTCCCAAGTTTACTCTTTTCTATTTGTTTCTCTTTTTATAGCCCTTACTGCCTTTTTAAGCAGAACACCTTTAATCTCTCGTGATTCCCACTGCATTACTGTCTTGGCATTCCCAGTGTCAGAAGCACTGCCAGCCACCACCACCACTGAATCTGCCCTTCTCAGCAGGATGAGCTCCAATCCCAGGCAGAGATGCAAAGCTGGATTCCACATTTTCACACCCACTGGATCTGAGAAGCGTTTTTCTAATCCCTGTGGGACAATGGAGGAGGCCCCTTCCCTCTGGAGAAGCTTTGCACACAAGTTTCAAGGTTCTCTGAAAAATAGGAGAGAAGAAAGTGGCTTTGTGCCACTGACACCTCTCCCTTCACACTGGGCTTCCCCTCCAAGCCTCACAATGTTCATGGCACAAGAAAACCAGCCGTCTTGATGGATTAGGGCTCTGGAGATAGAGTATAATTGCCATGCTCTTTATAACCAAATGTGTCCAAAACAGTGATGTGTTTGTCACATTGTTTTCATTAGCAGAGCAGTTCTAGCTTAAGTCCAAGCCCAAAATTGTAACTGGAAAACATAATAGCAAAAAAAAAAAAAAAAAAAAAAAAAAAAAAAAAAANAAAAAAAAAAGAAAAAAGCACCTTTGAAATACTCTTGGACTCATTTAGGGGTGGGTAAAACCTGTTTAATAAAGAAAATAATGACAATTGTTCCTTCAAATATGGAGTTGAAAATATTTCTGGTGACCACCTAGCAACGCAAAAATCTGTGGAGAGAAACACACTTGAAAATAATTTCTTCCCTCCAATTTTAGCAAGCGGAGCTCAAAAGAAATGGCAAAGGCCAGGACAGGAGTGTCCCTTCCCCACCTGTTCCTACCCCGACCAACAATGCACCTGCCATGGAATGACTGACAAAATATGCAATTTGAAAGCAATCAATGCCATCAAACACAAACAGAGCAGACGACAGACTGCGAAACCAACAGGAAAAATGCTCTTCCAGGAAACAAAACCAACCCCAAACAGCTCATTAGTGCAGCACAATAGTGTCCAAAGTGTGCTGTGCAGCCAACCTGTGGTTCTCCCCCTGAAACTCTTCTTACCCAACTCTGCAAGGCCAACACAGCTCTGCAGGCTGAGCCCCACCTGCCTCACGGCTACTCCCGCAGCCCCAGGAACAGAAGAATCCAAGCTCTGCCTGCCCTGCCTGCATCCCAGCGTGCTGCAGGGAAGGCAGCTGGCAGCACTGGCTGCTCTGGCTGCATCCCGCTTGCCACACCACACGGAGCTGAGGGACAGCAAGGAATCCTCCCGCTCTTTCCCTTCATAGCTACTTGGGTACCAACAGGATAGTGGGGGAACAAGAAAGCTGCTTGGCTCGTTCTGGTGTTCGTGCAGGCTAAACAAGCACTGGCACCATCCCTGTTTGCTCTCGGCTGACTGGGCGCCCTCTCCAGGGTTTAATAATGGGGTCTGCTGTAAATAGGCAGATCCCAACCACAAAGCTGCTTCCTCATCCTCCTGCGACACCTTGTTGTGGCTGTTGCCAAGAAGGAACCAAGGCTCTGGTTACGTTCCTTCCATCTGCCCAACCTCTGCACGGACATATTTGCCAAGGGCACTGCCAGCAGGTTCAAAATGAGTTTCTCCAGCAGAGCCACACCATGCAAATGTCCTCAGGTGACAGCTGTGACTTACTGACCTTGCTAGAACAGAACACTTGGCCTGCAGGCTGAGGGAACTGCACCACTGGTGCCAGGCAAAAGGTCCCACCAGGAGCTGCCATCCCTCTAGGAAACTGTTTGCTTCCTGCCAAAGGGCAGCTGACAGCCCCAAAGCCCGGGCTTTGCCTGTCACCCCCACTCAGCACTCCACTCACAGGCATAGGGACAGCCCAGCAGCAAGCCTGGAGTCTGGAAGTGTTCTTTTTCCAGGTGTACTGGGGCTGAATTCCCAGGTTTGGTAGCAAGGGGACTGCAGGGGCTCAGTGGGAGGGGGCCCTGTGCCAGCCAATCCAGACCCTCCAGGGGCCAAAGCTGAGCCAAAAGGAAGGGTCCAGGGTACCCCTGGAACAATCAGAGGAGCCTGAGGTACCTCCATGAGGGAACATTTAAGCAATGGCAGTGAACTGGAGAATGGATCAGTGACACCACGGAGCAGGGAACACCTCTGGAGGGGCTGCAGCCTCTGGGTGGTCACCAGAGCCCAGGAAATCATTAAGGAGGAAGGAGCAGGGAGAGACTGAGGAAAAAGGAGCAGCAGAAACTGCCCCAAACCTTCTGCACTGCCCCTCATCCCAAATACAGCAACCATGAGGGACGGGCAGGGGTGTCTGTGGTGAACTTGGGCCTGGCAAAGGGGCTGAAAGATGTTTCAATGCTTTTCATCTGTTTCCCAACCAGTAATCAAACATTTAAAATTAAGTTAGATTCCCTGAGTTCAGCCCATTCTGCCCCATAACAGTAACTGGTGAGCGATCTCCCTGTTTTTATTTCAATCCATGAGATTTCTGACTCCAGTTCTTCCCATTTTCTCTCCCTTCCCACTGTGGAGAAGGTGGGAGCAAAAAGCTATGGAAGTGCTTTGCTCTTAGCTGGGGCCAACTCAGCACCCCAGGGCAGGTTGTCAAGGATCCTGTGATCACTTCATCTGCCCCATTCCACAGCAGCACCATCTCCATCACCAATGCAGTGCAATTGCAATTACATGTCCTAGCCTGGAAGGCACCAGGGGCATGAATAAAGCCTCAGTCCTTCCCTCTTCCTCCCAGGGAGCCACTGGAGCTGTAGTTGGTTGGTTATCTGCTAGAGAGCTCAAGCTGCAGACCAGGCATCACAAAGTGTTCCTGCCCGGCGAGGCACAGAACAGCCATTCTGTGACACCTTTACAGCCAGACACCTCTTATGGGGACACCTGAGAGCCTTGTACACAAAAGTCACTTCTTCCTGTCCCACAGTTCACACCAACACACAGGTCTCGGCTCCTGCTGCCACAGCAGGCACCTCTGTCCTAGGAAACGAGGCTCCTGGACTCGATCCTGTACTCCATTCAGGCATAGGGAGCACAAGGGGAAGGAGCATCTGATTTCCCCTCATGGTACAGCTATGGTTTGCTTTGCTTACAGAAATAACTGTTTAGATAGCACAAAGCCCATTCTCAAACTACGTTGGACAATTCTGTACTGGTTTGGAACTCTTTTTCCAAATGCAGAAGATATTTACGTTCTCTTCCAACAGGATTCAGGTCTTGTTTACCTTAACCCCTAACAACGACTCTTATTTGGAGGATTTCAAACTTTTACCTTGAATATCTTCAGCTCAAAGCTCTTGGAATGGACCTCTGGAAACCACCTAGTCCAACCCTGCTGCCAAGGCAGGGTCACCTAGAGCAGCTTTCAAGCAAGGCCACCAGCTTTTGCAAACTGTCAAATCCCCCCACTTGGTTGCCTTAGTTAGCTTTGAATAGCAATAAAAAAACACAGCCAAGTCCTTTGCTCAAGGGGATCACAGCATCAATAATATTGCTGCAGTTGCATTCTCCAGTTTAACATTTTCATTAAAGAATTCGTATTACTTATGAGCCTATGCAATATTCTAATCATACTGTATTACCATTTTCCATTAAGGAGTCAGTAAATTCAGAGCACAAGATCTTTTTCCTTCTCCCAACAGCCAGCAGGGACAGAAATACATCTCCTCCAGATCTGTCTTGTAGGTTTATATCTACAGACTAACGCCATACGTATAAATCATTTCTGAGCAAGTCCAGGAAGATCTTTTTCCCAGTATCTTGCTGGAAATAAGAATCTAACCTTTCCCCTGAAAATACATCAAATATAAATGACATAAAGCCTATCTCTCTAAGACTGCATTTTACCTACACTTAACCTTGTCCAAATTTAACTGTGGCCAACTTAGCAGAGTGTCCAGCCATGAAAACATGGGCCACAGCTCAGCTTTTTTGCTGAGAAATAAGAATTGCAAACTTATATAAAGCATGCAGCCAACCTTGGATCTTGACTGCAAAATGGTTGCATACATCTTTGTTTCTGACTTTGCAAGTCTTAACCTTCCTCTTATTTACCATCAACTTTTCCAAAGAGCAAACAACCAAAATCAAACCACTTCGCTGTGTCAGCAAAGCCTCAGTTGGAGGGTTATGATTCAGTTCACAGGAAGACAACAAATGGGTGAAAACAGAGAAAAAATGATTGAATTAATTTTTTTTTTTTGGTTTGTCTTAATTTTAAGAAAGCATCCATGAAAAGCACTCAGAGAAAGAATCAGCCTGCAGAAATAATAATCTTGTTTTATTTATAGTCAGGGTCATGGGAAATCTGTCCTGAAACATAAAAAAATACAGCTTCCCAGATTAGTTTTGGTATGGGAATTCAAAGAATGAACAGCTCTGGGAAAGTTTAAATTCTCACCAAATACACCTGAGTGTCCTTGTTCAAAATGGTTTGTACTTTCTGTCATTCATTAAGCAGGGAGCACAAAGGCAATTGTAATTGCTGGAGCACCCAGGAGTAATTATTGTGGTAGCCCAGTGTTTACCAAGAGCACAAGCATCTGTAGTGTTTACAGACTAGAGTCTGTGATCATGGATAATTACTGCATGATTAAGATATTATTTGAATGATTATATTTGACAAGGAAAAAATTCTATAAAATTACTTTATTAGATTAATTACTAAAAGCAATCACTAAACTTTTGTTAAATACCCCATATACAGAAGTCTGCTGTACATACTATTGAATTAATTGTATCTAACAGCACTTCTTAGCCCTAAAAAAAATACTGCTGGAAAAAGGATGCCTTTCTTCTGTGCTTATTGCACTGTTAGGTGCTTGCATAACAAAATCCCTCCTCTGTCACTTCTGCTTCGCCGTTTAAAAAGCTATTTATTCTGAGCACTGCATCAACAAAGTACAACATGACAAAGTCCTAGAGAACCAAGCCTGGAGCCCAGGACAGGCACTGACCTTGAAGAAATGAGTGTGCCTCAGTTCAGTTTGTGTTCTTACATGCCCAGTCATTCATTCACCCTGCTGCCCTACTCGTGTGAGGCAGCTCTGTGCCCTGCCCTGCCGTAACTGGAGGGAGAGGATCTCTGTTATCAACACACTTCCAGCTGGACAGCCATGGCTTGTGGCTCCAGACAGACCTCACAGAAATGCTACCAGGCTTGAGTCATCTACATCTCACAATGTTGGATTACCCTCGAAGAAAGAGCCCCTTACTCAAGAACCATATTCATTCTTAAATTTTCCTTGGATAAATGTTTGCTTTGGGGTTTTTACCCTTTCAGGAAAATCAATCACAGAGGCTGAATCTTAGCACTAAATCCACACAATGGCACATTCTCCAAGGCATCCAAGCCACAGACTCACCATTTCTGGAGGCAGCTTTCTGCCAGCCCTTGCACAGTCTGGGCAAACCATGACCAGAGCCCTGAACATCAAATATTCATTTAAAACAACAGAGGTGACATCAGCACATGCTCTGGTGGCCCCTCATGTCCTACACCACAAGCAAGGGGAATAAGGAAACTTTTGTACTTCTGTAAAGCAGAATCACTCCATCCTCTGCAGCACCTCCAATAACCCCCTCTGTTCCTGCTGCTGCAGGACCTGAGCAGAGCCTGGGTGACACTGCCAAGCTCTCTGTGACACGGAACAGGTGCCCACCTGCACTGGGGTGCCAAGGCAGGAACCCCCTTGGAGCTGACTGCACCAGGACTGGTTTTTTTCTCTTGAGAAATGCTGCAATTATTTTTGTCAACACTGCAGGTAGGTGCAGCGTTGGTGCCAGGTGCCTGCCAGCTGGAATGCAGCCTGGAATGCAGCACCTCTGGTCCCAGCTGCTCTGTATCTCTTCCATCACATTCTCAAAGACACAGGCTCGGCCCCCACAGAAGTCAGTAACTTTTCTAGTCAAGTACATTCATTAAGCAGGGTGAGAACCTGCAGCAGCACTCAGGTGACACGTGGGCTCAGAGCACCACACTGAGACGCACCTTCTCACAGCCATACACAAACACCCTCCTGCATCTCTTATTTCCTTTCGTTTTAGAGTTTCTATCCACTCTTTATTCCCGTTTCTGTTCGCATTTCCCTACCTTATCAGTAATCATGCCTTCATTTATCTGAGTGCATATTACTACTTGGTTCATATATACATTATTTACCTGTAGATTCTCAAATACAAATATATTATACACATATGTAATTCAACACTGCTGAAGTGGCCCTGTAGGAAGTGCTATAAGTATTCTCCTCCCCTGAAAATGAGTTAACATGATCATAAAGTTTCCAGTTTTATTTGCCACCAACTAAAATCACTATTATTTTATCGTGCCTGGAGTTAGCCAGATTCAGGGAGCATGGCATTGGGGTTTTTCATTGGGCTGTTTGTTTGTTTGGGGTTTTTTTTGTTTGATGGGTTTTGCTCCTGGTTTTTTAAGGGGCTGGTTTTATTTGGGGTTGAGGGGGTTGACTTTGTTTGGATTTTTTGCTTGTTTGGTTTTTCCTTTAGTTGAGGGGGGGAATTAATGACGGATTTCCTTAAAAAAAAATTGTGGTTATTGAAAGCATGTAGATAAGCTCCATTTCCCTGCACAAAACCAAGACCACACCAGGTGAAAGCCACTCTGTGGACAGAGCAGAGCCTATTCCATGGAGATCTCTGCTCCTTTCTCTCAGGTCATCAGATTTCACAGTGCTGCTTCCTTTCCTGCACACAGAGGTCCACCAAAGCCCCAAACCCAGCCTTTGTCAGCAGCAGTCCTTCTCAGACCAGGAGGGAGTGCAGTTTATAAAAGCAGCCCAGACTCCACAGCGTATTTCAAAGTGAATGTCACGCTCATGGACAGTAACTGCATTTGTTTCCTTGCCATCTGAGTAGCTGTAAGAAGCACTGCTTCACTTAGTAAAAGCACACACTCAAAGCCAAACCTCATTTTTTTAATATACATTATATCAAACCTAAAACCGTACAAAACTGGATATGAAAGTATTAAGAAACTATTTCATTACTCAAGCTAGAAGTTTCACAGTTGGGGTGTTTTTAGATGACTGTAATAAAAAAGCATGGCTTACGAATCCAGTAATTTCAGAACCTATATTAAAAAAAATTAAAAGTACTGTATCTCAACAATGATAGGGATGAAGAGTGGGCTGGTACAATACATGCTCACCTGGCATTCTGGCCAGGAACTGCACTTCCCAGATTTTGCCTCTAAAGCTTTCCAGGTGAACAGTAGAACCCAAACCCACCTGACAAAAATTCTAATTACTTCACTTGGGGAGAACTGTCTACATTAATCAATTAAACATTTTCTAAGCACACAGAGCTGAAGGGCTCACACACACCTTGTTACTTCAATATTCAGGCTGACAGGTACCAGAGGATCATCTCAATTCCTGAAACTTGATCATTTTCACAGGAGACTGACACCAACCCTAAACACTGATGTTAATCAGTTGCTCCTCCTTACAGCTTAGGAAGTTCACATAAACTGCTTCTCCTTAACAAAACCTATTTGGTCTTATCAACAAGAGAGCCAGAGCAGCAAATGTTGTGATATGAGTACTAATTAACTTCCTCTTTGTCACTCCTGCCATCCAGTGACATGAATTCCTGATTTCTATCACCACTTTTCCCATGCACCTTAATCATTTCAGTCCTTCACACTGCTGGAATGCTACACAGAGCAGAGGATCTCTCTTGTTCGTGCAGTTGGTTCAGGACAGTTCACTGGGCAAAACCTCTTATCACCTCCTGCTCTCTGCTGCTCACACCACAGGGGACTGCACAGAGACCGTGTGTTTTCTGTCATCAGCAAAGTCAAACCTCCTCCTGCTGACACACAGAAAACTTCAGCTTCTGGAATGGACCAGAAATCACCTACAAAAGTACCTGTGTTACAAAACACGGCAAACAGAAACACAGCCGAGATGAATGCAAAGCCCCTCTCAACCTAGCCAAGACTTTAGGCCCAAAAGTAGAAAAAACAGACACATTCTTTCTTGGATGAAATTATTAGGAAGGATATCCAGTGGTACAATGCAGCAAAGGAACAGCCTCTTTTTATCCTACATAGGTAGGCTGAATTTTAGACATTAAAGACTAGGCATTTAAAACATAACATTTTTGGAAGGGTGGATCATGTAGGAACTCCAAATTTTGATTTCCTAATGAGATGACCTGGGAAAACATTTGTCTCCCATTGACACAACCATGTCCAGTCTGATCTTCCTTTTTAAGGAGCTGGTCTACGTATGTATAGAAAGCCTTTAGAAGAACATCTTCTTGCTTAAAGTATTCTAAAAATATTACTTCCTAATGAGGAACTCATTTGCATGACAAATTCCCTGTGCAGTGTCAGAAACATCTTGAAATTAAGATGTCATGCTTACAGGAATTATTCTGCACGCAGATGAGTCCTCACCAAACTTTGCTTCTGACAAGTTAATTTCATTTTCCTCATCATGTGCTATGACAGCAAGATAAGAGAATCAAAGCGTTTCCCCAGTGAGAATCCTTTGCTCGTACATTAATGCAAACCAAGGAATACCATCCAGCTGAGTTCATCCCTACTTTTCTGGCCAAATATTTAAAAATCAGTCATTTACCAAGCTAACAGGACATATGTTACCCATGATTTCCACTGTAATTCTTGCAGAAGTAAGTGCAACTATTAAGGAAAAACAGTAATAAAACCACTAAAGGCTTTTCCTCCCCCTACACTATCGATTTAAACAGTCCATAAAGCCATCAAGACTTTAAAACCGGAGAAAAACGGGATGAATCTCTCATTTAAAAACAAAATAAATTTTTCTAGAAGTTCAGCATCTGCCTCAAGAGAAAGCAAACTCAGGAGTTGCTTCCTACTCCAAGACACCCAGAAAACATCCAGCAGAGAAATCCTGGCCCAGTCACAGAGAGCAGTGTGACTTCAGTCACAGGCTGAAAAACTCACTTCTTAACATAAATTTTTAAGATGTCAACTTCAAAGCATACATCGTGCTTTCTTGGAAGTGTTAATTGGCATGAGAGAAGGAGCCCTGCAGGTATTCCAGCATCCCTACGTGCCTCTGGCAGGAGCAGGGCCAGGCGAGTTAGTGGGTGGTGGCAGGGAGGGCAGGGAGCTTTCAGTCACACTTCCCTGGAAAAAACTGCCACTGGATCCTCACATGACGTGACAAAAGCTTTATGGAGCAAATAAACGACATTTCCTACTGTACCTGGAGTCTGAGAATACATGAGAGCTGTGCACCAGAAAGCTCAGGCTCTGTACACTTGTTTTCTTTACTCAGCCTGAAAACTTTGGGAATTAATGGTGAAGTCATGAAGGAAACCTTAAATAGACTGTTTTCCACCATCACCAGCCTCACTTTCTCAGATTTTATCTGCTTCGGTTTCCCACTCAAATCTTATATTAGATTTTTTTCCTCTTTCTTTCTCCACCTCCAAGCTTTTCCATTTTCTTACATAATACTGAATAAATATTTTATAGCCAAAGAGGATTTCTACCTGTTATGTAACTCACATTTTTGGAGGCAGCTTCCCATCTCATTTTTACTGATAGAGCCTTCGGTGAAACCAGGAGCTGTACTGATGTAAGCAGAGTGTGCCTAAACTTAAACAAACAGCTATGTTTATGCTACATTAAAAATGCTAAATGGGATGAAATTTCATTTCATCGATATGCATATGGGGTTGACAATATTGAGGAAAATATTAACATATGTATATAAACATCCACAAAACTATTAATTGTCACATAATGAGGCAGCAATTTAAGCATGCTGAGCAGATGCATTACTGCTAAACTGGAAAGAACAGTCACATTCTAATTCTGAAACAGGCTGGGATATCTGTATGTGCTTTGGATGCCCAGTTGCAGATGCTTCCCAGAGCCAGAGAAATTTTGAACAGTCTCCTCTAAAAAGTGCTCTGAGCAGAGCTCTCAAAAACCTCAGATGACCTTTCCAGATCTGGGACCACAATATCTGTCCAAAAGCTAAAAGCTCTTTCTTTTGCTCAAGCTACAATTAAAAAAAAAAAAAAAAAAAAAAAAGGCAATTTAAAGTAATTCCACCTTTTCCTGGCCACCCACCTCTTTATTTACACCATAATGCTGGATACAGCAGGAGGGTACCTCAATAATAAAAAAAATGTTTATGTTCATCAATGTACAACCAGGCCACCAGCAGTGGATGGCAAAAATTCTGCGTAGCAGAGAGCCTGATGTTTCCAGACAGACCAGCAGCAGCAGTAACAGAAACAGAGCAAGCTGAGAGCAAATATATTCTCTTCTCCCTCACCATAAGAAACACACTCACTAGTTTACCTCAATAGGATGCTCAGTTTCACCACTACAGTTTTATGAAGAACAATAATTAGACTTTAAAAATTTAAAATTAGTTGTGGTTGCTTTTCACCCATTTTAGTCAGGAATTAATAACGTAGTTATGTACCCTTATCAATAACATTGGGAAAGAAAAAAATATATTTAAAAGATTGACTTCAAGTTTGATAACAAGAACAATAATACAAAGCATACAGGTGTTACACTGCCATCATCTCTTCTGGATGTGGAATTTTTTAAGAAATTCAAAGAAGACTCCATAAAGCTATTAAGTTGTAACTGGATTTAATATAATCAGCTGCTTTCACTTGCAGTTTTATGCTAGAAAACAGAGATTATAGAAAAGAAACGTTGTGTGTTTACTCGGTCACTTGAATTACTTCAAGGAGACCATGTAACAATCAGAAAGGCCACAGTTCTTCTTTCCATGGTGTTAAATGAATGGCAACACAGGGCAGCACAAATGTTGGGTTTAAATGGGTACAGCATTCTGGGGTTTGCATGCTAAAAAAGGAGTAAGAAGCTCTTTGCTCAGCACTAAGGGCTTTATTACACACCACGAAAACCGGGTATCTGGGAACTTGGAGATTACCGACACAAAACACCATTAAGATGGTGCCAGAAAGATTTATAAACGGGGCAGGGGGCACCTTGAAATTTCTACTTTGATCCTGGCTTCCTTGGAAAGCTTTCCTCCCTCCAGGCACCCAAATCCCCGCCCTCAGACGGCGGCAGCTCGGGGTCCGCTCGTGCTGCGGGGGGACCCCGATCCGACACCAAAGTCAGCGCGGGCAGCGCGCCGCGGGCAGCGGGCGGCTGCGGGGACGCGGACGGAAGGCGGCCGTGCGCGGCGACAGTCACAGCACCCGAACGGCCCCGCAGCACCGGGAGCGGGGAGACCCGCCCGCCACGCCGCGGTGCCCGGGACGGGGCAGCTCCGGACGGGGCC